>JASANB010003887.1:0-193764 GCA_030248155.1 Sabatieria punctata
AAAGCTGCTTTTTGAAAGATTTGCCTAAAGAGTGCCAGAATTCTTTGGAAGGAAAGCTCCTTTTTGAAAGATTCGCCTAAAGAGTGCCAAAATTCTTTGGAAGGAAAGCTCCTTTTCGAAAGATTTGCCTAAAGAGTGCCAGAATTCTTTGGATTGGAAGGGAAAATTACTGTTTTTGAAAGTTTTGCCTAAAAAAGTGCCAGAATTCTTTGCAAGCGAAAGCTGCTTTTTGGAGGATTTGCCTAAAGAGTGCCAGAATTCTTTGGAAGGAAAGTTGCTTTTTGAAAGATTTGCCTAAAGAGTGCCAGAATTCTTTGGAAGCGAAAGATGCTTTTTTGAAAGATTTGTCTAAAGAGTGCCAGAATTCTTTGGAAGCCAAAGCTGCTTTTTGAAACATTTGCCTAAAGAGTGCCAGAATTCTTTGGAAGGAAAGCTCCTTTTTGAAAGATTCGCCTAAAGAGTGCCAAAATTCTTTGGAAGGAAAGCTCCTTTTCGAAAGATTTGCCTAAAGAGTGCCAGAATTCTTTGGATTGGAAGGGAAAATTACTGTTTTTGAAAGATTTGCCTAAAAAAGTGCCAGAATTCTTTGCAAGCGAAAGCTGCTTTTTGGAGGATTTGCCTAAAGAGTGCCAGAATTCTTTGGAAGGAAAGTTGCTTTTTGAAAGATTTGCCTAAAGAGTGCCAGAATTCTTTGGAAGCGAAAGCTGCTTTTTCAAAGATTTGCCTAAAGAGTGCCAGAATCCTTTGGAAGCGAACGCTACTTTTTGAAAGATTTGCCTAAACAGTGCCAGAATTCTTTGGAAGCGAAAGCTGCTTTTTCAAAGATTTGCCTAAAGAGTGCCAGAATTCTTTGGAAGGAAAGCTGCTTTTTGAAAGATTTGCCTAAAGAGTGCCAGAATTCTTTGGAAGGAAAGCTCCTTTTTGAAAGATTTGCCTAAAGAGTGCCAGAAGTCTTTGGAAGCGAAAGGTCCTTTTTGAAAGATTTGCCTAAAGAGTGCCAGAATTCTTTGGAAGGAAAGCTCCTTTTTGAAAGATTTACCTAAAGAGTGCCAGAATTCTTTGGAAGGAAAGCTCCTTTTTGAAAGATTTGCCTAAAGAGTGCCAGAATCCTTTGGAAGCGAAAGCTGCTTTTTGAAAGATTTGCCTAAAGAGTGCCAGAATTCTTGGGAAGCGAAAGCTGCTTTTTGAAAGATTTGCCTAAAGAGTGCCAGAATTCTTTGGAAGCGAAAGCTGCTTTTTGAAAGATTTGTCTAAAGAGTGCCAGAATTCTTTGGAAGCGAAAGCTGTTTTTTGAAAGATTTGTCTAAAAAGTGCCAGAATTCTTTGGAAGGAAAGCTCCTTTTTGAAAGATTTGCCTAAACAGTGTCAGAATCCTTTGGAAGCGAAGGCTGCTTTTTGAAAGATTTGCCTAAACAGTGCCAGAATTCTTTGGAAGCGAAAGCTGCTTTTTCAAAGATTTGCCTAAAGAGTGCCAGAATCCTTTGGAAGCGAACGCTACTTTTTGAAAGATTTGCCTAAACAGTGTCAGAATCCTTTGGAAGCGAAGGCTGCTTTTTGAAAGATTTGCCTAAACAGTGCCAGAATTCTTTGGAAGCGAAAGCTGCTTTTTCAAAGATTTGCCTAAAGAGTGCCAGAATCCTTTGGAAGCGAACGCTACTTTTTGAAAGATTTGCCTAAACAGTGCCAGAATTCTTTGGAAGCGAAAGCTGCTTTTTCAAAGATTTGCCTAAAGAGTGCCAGAATTCTTTGGAAGGAAAGCTGCTTTTTGAAAGATTTGCCTAAAGAGTGCCAGAATTCTTTGGAAGGAAAGCTCCTTTTTGAAAGATTTGCCTAAAGAGTGCCAGAAGTCTTTGGAAGCGAAAGCTCCTTTTTGAAAGATTTGCCTAAAGAGTGCCAGAATTCTTTGGAAGGAAAGCTCCTTTTTGAAAGATTTACCTAAAGAGTGCCAGAATTCTTTGGAAGGAAAGCTCCTTTTTGAAAGATTTGCCTAAAGAGTGCCAGAATCCTTTGGAAGCGAAAGCTGCTTTTTGAATGATTTGCCTAAAGAGTGCCAGAATTCTTGGGAAGCGAAAGCTGCTTTTTGAAAGATTTGCCTAAAGAGTGCCAGAATTTTTTGGAAGCGAAAGCTGCTTTTTGAAGATTTGCCTAAAGAGTGCCAGAATTCTTTGGAAGCGAAAGCTGCTTTTTGAAAAATTTGCCTAAAGAGTGCCAGAATTCTTTGGAAGCGAAAGCTGCTTTTTGAATGATTTGCCTAAAGAGTGCCAGAATTCTTTGGAAGGAAAGCTCCTTTTTGAAAGATTTGCCTAAAGAGTGCCAGAATTCTTTGGAAGGAAAGCTCCTTTTTCAAAGATTTGCCTAAAGAGTGGCAGAATTCTATGGATTGGAAGGGAAAATTTCTGTTTTTGAAAGATTTGCCTAAAAAGTGCCAGAATTCTTTGGAAGCGAAAGCTGCTTTTTGGAGGATTTGCCTAAAGAGTGCCAGAATTCTTCGGAAGCGAAAGCTGCTTTTTGAAAGATTTGCCTAAAGAGTGCCAGAATTCTTTGGAAGGAAAGCTCCTTTTTCAAAGATTTGCCTAAAGAGTGGCAGAATTCTATGGATTGGAAGGGAAAATTTCTGTTTTTGAAAGATTTGCCTAAAAAGTGCCAGAATTCTTTGGAAGCGAAAGCTGCTTTTTGGAGGATTTGCCTAAAGAGTGCCAGAATTCTTTGGAAGCGAAAGCTGCTTTTTGAAAGATTTGCCTAAAGAGTGCCAGAATTCTTTGGAAGGAAAGCTCCTTTTTGAAAGATTTGCCTAAAGAGTGGCAGAATTCTATGGATTGGAAGGGAAAATTTCTGTTTTTGAAAGATTTGCCTAAAAAGTGCCAGAATTCTTTGGAAGCGAAAGCTGCTTTTTGGAGGATTTGCCTAAAGAGTGCCAGAATTCTTTGGAAGCGAAAGCTGCTTTTTGAAAGATTTGCCTAAAGAGTGCCAGAATTCTTTGGAAGCGAAAGCTGCTTTTTGAAAGATTTGCCTAAAGAGTGCCAGAATTCTTTGGAAGCGAAAGCTCCTTTTTGAAAGATTTGCCTAAAGAGTGCCAGAATTCTTTGGAAGCGAAAGCTGCTTTTTGAAAGATTTGCCTAAAGAGTGCCAGAATTCTAAGTATTGGAAGGGAAAATTTCTGTTTTTGAAAGATTTGCCTAAAAAGTGCCAGAATTCTTGGGAAGCGAAAGCTGCTTTTTGAAAGATTTGCCTAAAGAGTGCCAGAATTCTTTGGAAGGAAAGCTCCTTTTTGAAAGATTTGCCTAAAGAGTGCCAGAATTCTTTGGAAGGAAAGCTCCTTTTTGAAAGATTTGCCTAAAGAGTGGCAGAATTCTATGGATTGGAAGGGAAAATTTCTGTTTTTGAAAGATTTGCCTAAAAAGTGCCAGAATTCTTTGGAAGCGAAAGCTGCTTTTTGGAGGATTTGCCTAAAGAGTGCCAGAATTCTTTGGAAGCGAAAGCTGCTTTTTGAAAGATTTGCCTAAAGAGTGCCAGAATTCTTTGGAAGGAAAGCAGGGTTGTATATTTTTCCGAAAAAAACCTCGGCCTGTTTTTTTCCAGTTTTTTTCCTGTTTTTTTCCGGTTTTTTTCCTAAATCGCGGAAAAAAACTCCAGCCCAATTTCTGAGTATCCTAGACTGGTTTTGTGATTCCTAACGCTTTCTAGCGCCTTCTTCACTCTTTTCAGACCAGAAATACACGTGTTACATTGATATAAATCACGAAACAGGCATGAAACAGTGCCTGACAGGTTCCATAAATAACGCTATATGCAAATTTTCTTACAGCAGTTTGCATTTTTGTTTTTTCATGCCAAATTTGGTCTTTTTTGTTGTTTTTCTAACAGTTTTGAGTCAGTATGGCCTATTATACATAGCAAAAGTCCATTTTTTAAACGAAAAATGACGTAAATTAGCTATTTTTAGCTTGAGTTTTTTTCCGCGATTTATGTTTTTTTCCGACCCTTAGGAAAAAAACCGGTTTTTTTCCGGAAAAAAACAGTTTTTTTCCGGTGTTTTTTTCCCACCTCACATCCCTGAAGGAAAGCTCCTTTTTGAAAGATTTGCCTAAAGAGTGGCAGAATTCTATGGATTGGAAGGGAAAATTTCTGTTTTTGAAAGATTTGCCTAAAAAGTGCCAGAATTCTTTGGAAGCGAAAGCTGCTTTTTGGAGGATTTGCCTAAAGAGTGCCAGAATTCTTTGGAAGCGAAAGCTGCTTTTTGAAAGATTTGCCTAAAGAGTGCCAGAATTCTTTGGAAGCGAAAGCTGCTTTTTGAAAGATTTGCCTAAAGAGTGCCAGAATTCTTTGGAAGCGAAAGCTGCTTTTTGAAAGATTTGCCTAAAGAGTGCCAGAATTCTTTGGAAGCGAAAGCTGCTTTTTGAAAGATTTGCCTAAAGAGTGCCAGAATTCTTTGGAAGCGAAAGCTGCTTTTTGGAGGATTTGCCTAAAGAGTGCCAGAATTCTTTGGAAGCGAAAGCTGCTTTTTGAAAGATTTGCCTAAAGAGTGCCAGAATTCTTTGGAAGCGAAAGCTGCTTTTTGAAAGATTTGCCTAAAGAGTGCCAGAATTCTTTGGAAGCGAAAGCTCCTTTTTGAAAGATTTGCCTAAAGAGTGCCAGAATTCTTTGGAAGCGAAAGCTGCTTTTTGAAAGATTTGCCTAAAGAGTGCCAGAATTCTAAGTATTGGAAGGGAAAATTTCTGTTTTTGAAAGATTTGCCTAAAAAGTGCCAGAATTCTTTGGAAGCGAAAGCTGCTTTTTGAAAGATTTGCCTTTGGACGAAGGGAGACCTGATTTTGGACAGATTTGCCTAAAGAAAGAGTGGCAGAATTGTTCAGATTGGAAGGGAAAGCTGCTTTTTTATGGATTTGCCTAAAGCGTGCCAGAATTCTTTGGAATGGAAGGGGAAATTACTGTTTTTGAAAGAATTGCCTAAAGAGTATCAGTAATTTTAAAAAAAACTGCTTTTTTGAAGGATTTGTCTACATTGTCAGAAGGGACTGTTTTAAAAGATTTTGCTAAAGAGTGTCAGCATTTCTTGAAAAAGAAAACTGCTTGTTATTTGAATGATATGCCTAAGAGTGTCAGGAGGATTTCTTAAAAGTAAAACTGCTTTTTTGACAGATTTGCGTTAGAGTGCCATAATTGCTTGATAGAGAGAACTGCTTTAAACAAGATACACAAAGCGTTTTCTATCACAACGAATTTGTACAGTACAGTGCAGTTAATTCTACTGGAAAACCTACACCATGCAACGCACAAACACAGAAGCAAGAGAGTCCTCTGAGAGAATTATCTGAAGAGCTTACTATCAGCAAGACTTGTTTGAAAGAGAAAACTTCATCTGAAAGAATTACACAACCAGTTTCTTCAAATAAAAGTTTACTGACGTTTTCCTCTGCTGCCGGTCTAATTTTGTAAAAAATTTCCAAAAAAAATCTGTCCCTGCCTCTAAAACTGAGAGGATCTTAAAAATGTACAAACTATGTAGCTAAAGTTTTACACACTCATTTTGAAGAACCGTCTTGTTCTCGATAAGTCCTGTTCCAATTGCTATTGGGTATTGGGGGCATACACACCAATAACCCAATATCTGGAAACACTCAATACCCAACAACACCCAACATGTTGGAACTCTAGTGGCGGTACCATCAGTGGCGTATCCAGGGGGGTGTAGGGTGTGTACAGCCCCCTTTGCGGTGGAGGTAGGAAGAAAAAGTCTGTCAAAAATATAAGAAACTAATGAATTATGTACTAAAACTGTCTATTTTGTGCTCAGAATGCCTTCGAAATGCGTTTTTGAAGGCCAAATTTTCAAAATTTTCTCGCCCTGGTAGGGCAGAAGCCCAACCAGGCCATTATAAACTACTAAAACTTGTAATTTCTGCTAATTTTAAGCTCAGAATGCGTTTTAAACGCGTTTTTGAAGGCTAATTTTGCTAAATTTTCTTACCCTGGTTGGGCAGCGGCCCAACCAGGCACTTTCAAAATTTTACACCCCCTTCCAAAATGCTGGATACGCCACTGGGACTGGGTACCATACTTGTATTTGGTAGCAAGAAGGGAGCAATGGTACCAGTGCAAGGCCATGGGTGCCGGTGCAATAGTGCCATAAACGCATAAACGGCGTTAAGTGAGTGAGTGTAATAATAAGAACGGATTGTGATTTCAGATTCAGCTGGGGATGCCGTGCATAGTGGCCGATGAGGGGTGGTCGCGACGCGCTCAGGTGCTTACAGTAGGAGACGAAGATGCTCACGTGTTCTTTGTGGACGTGGGACACACCGCCTATGTCAGCAAAGCCTTGCTCAGACCGCTGCCGCTCGAACTCGCTCAACTACCGCCCTCTGCCTTTGTCTGCGCTCTCAAAGGTGCTCAGCCTTCTACTGGGCCCATGTCTGATTGGCACCAGGGATGCAACCGAATAGTAGCAATCTGAAGATTATACTACTCAGCTGTAAATTATACTATGTTGGCCTAACACTGGTTTGTATAGGGTTTAGTGTGTTCAAGCGTGACCAGAACGAATAGAAGCCTGTTTCAGACAACCGCTTAGGGCTTTGGCATAGGTTAAGCAGATTTTAATTCAAGCAAACACTGTAAACAGTTAGATTATTTGACTGCTGCACCTAAACTATTGTGTTCTTGGGCCGAATCGTCAATTATATAATGGAAGTTTAGTGACATTATTTAAAATTTTAAATTTTGTGGCCAAGTTGGCCAAAATTAGCCGAATTTTTATTAAAATGTGCGTCGAACAGACAGCAGCAAAATATTGATTTGTATTCGGTATTATTACATACCAAATATACTGAAACCGAATAGTTGAAAATACCGAATTATTCAGTTAATAACGAATAATACCGAAATTCGGTTGCATCCCTATTGGCACCATATTATAAGGTACTAGTACCATTGTGGTCATACATGGGCTCGGGGTCTGGGGGTTTGCCCACTCCCAACTTGGGCTCGACTCGACCCCCAAACGACCTCACCCACCCACCCACCTGAAGACGACTTTTGTTCCTGGACCCACCTACTAAAAATGGCCGCTGACCAACTGGCAGGCCCACCCACGAATTTTCGGATTTTGACTACCTACTTAATCCATTTTTCCGGCCCATGTAGGCCGGTACTTTATGGTACTACCACAGAACCCGAATGTAGGGGTACCATATAGGGCACCGCTAGCCTAGGCACCGGTACCTTATACGATGTAGAGTTGCTGACTGTAGTTGGTAGTTGCAGGCGTGGACAGTCGTGAGTTGGACGTGGCATTGCAGTGTCGCTTCAACGAAGTGTTGCGTAAACACGAGTACGTGTGCGCGCGCAGTGCCGGCCGCGAGGGATGGCACGGCCGACTCATGGTAGAACTGTTCGACTGGCGAGCGGTCGACGACCTGGGCCGGGAATTCCGGAAGAAGAAGAAGAGTGTGAAGGACTCCTCATCCAGTCCGCAGTCGGGCGCCACGCTCAGGAACAACAACGCTTTTCCGCAGCTGGGCTGGGGCTGACGGCTCCTTCACTAACTGTTTCTATTTCAAATTATCCATCTGTAGTCCGCTCAAAAAAATAAGCGACCTGCCGTTTTTTTGCGAATAGATTTTTGGGAGGCCTCACGACCAAAGTTGTAGACACGCTCGAGTTCCGGTCAGGGGTGAACCCTAATCTGCGCCACGTTTACTCTGAACACTAATTTGCGCAACTATAAAAATGAGCTTTTTCCCCCCCTAATTGCGATGAAAATTAGTTGACTGCAGAATTCGATTCTAGAGTCTGTGGCTACTCCAATGATGACGTTTCTAGGTTTCGTTTCGTGGATATGACCGGTCAAAGTTCGCAAAAATTGCGAAAATGACGTTTTTTGAAAATTTCACATAAAAAGTGGGAAACATAGACAGATTGATGGGTTTGACTGAAACTTCCTAATTGGTGTATTCATAACGATTCTGACACTTCCCGACCATGAAAACCTCACCCTGAAACCGTAATCCGACTCCCAAAGTGAGGTGGTGCGGCTCCAAGAAAAACGGGGTTGTACTCAAAACACAAATTTTCCAATTTTTCATGGCAGGAGTGGCAGTGCTGTATTTGTAGATCTTCTGAAACAGTAAGAATTGATTGCGGATGCTTAGAATGGTATATAGCTCAGGGTCAATACTAAAACCCATTTTGTTCTTACTGTTGTGTGTGGGCGCAGAGATGAGAAGGAGTTTGGCTTTTGTGGCTATGGGGTTACGCCTAGTACATGGTATAACTATTATAGGGAAAGCTATTTCTGTGCATTTATCAGTGTCACTACTAACAAAACATGTGTGCTGGAGAAAATTTATTTGTTGCGACTTTTTGAAAGCCGTTTTGTTTTGATCACTGCCACTGTTATTCTGTTTTGTCTTTGTGATTACATCACAGGCGGGCTGTGTATACAATGTGTTCGTGCGCCGATTTCCAAAATGGGTTTGGAACAGGTTCTACTGCATACAGATATAGTGGTAGGCAGTCTGTAAAATTCAACAGGGTAGTGTACGTAAGTTGTTCTTGTTCTTGTTGTTGTTATGACGGAAAAGCTGTTGAATCAGTTACGTACAGAACTACCTTTTGTTTGTTGTTGTTGTGATTGAAGGAAAGTGGTAAGTAGTCTGTTTCCTTAGATTGGCTATGGACTCATATTTTGATTTGGTAGTGGTCGGTGGAGGAATCGCTGCAGTGTCTTGCGTCGAACAAGTAAATCGGTCTGTTGATGATTCGGGAATTTTGAGGATTTTTTTGTTTAATCTTATTGCATCAACTTTATATCGCAAGTCATTCAACCCGACATTCATAATCAGTAGCGTTTTTTAAAATTTTTCTGGGCAAATTCAACAGCCATTTTCTTCAGTTTTATTACGGCGTATTTTTACTTCTGCCACCCGGGGTTGCACTGGCATTTTAAAAACCGCTGCATACCATTCAATTTATGTTTAGACTTCGCTGACTTAGAATGTTTACTTTGAAAAGCCTGGCGAAGGCTGTCACTTAAGCACTTCTATGTATTCACTTTATCACATGTAAGTGGTTAACTAGTAGTTGAACCTACAGATATGGCAAAAATTTCCAGAGTTAAAATTCTGAGGTTATGTGTACGTTGTGTTAAAATTTGAGCGAAATTGATTGACGAACACAAAGGTTACAGCAAGACGAAAGCCCGGATAGATAAATGGGCCGCCCTGTACGTACAGTATAGATAAAAAATTGTCCAGCCCCTTTTTCGAATTTTATTCAAACTGTTCGTTGTCGGTCAGTTGTTTATCGGTTTGGCTCAAATTTTCAGCAAAAAATAACAAGAAAGCTGGGTGCAAATTCTGCCGGTTTGGTGCGAAAATTCCAACTTCTGCTGGTTTTATGACCGGAAAACTGAGAATTACTGTAGGTCGGTCCACGGAAATTCTAAGTTTTTCGGCAATTCAAAGAGTATTCAAAGGTTCTGAAACTTGCAGGCGTGATTGGCACTGCCATTAGGTTCGTTAATTCACCAGTAATGATTCATTAGCCCCCAGCAGTAGGAATCTGATTTTTGAAGTGCAATGGAATCGCTCTTGTTCATTGTCAAAGTCTGTTTTGACTTTGAGCATAAGTATCTCAGTAACTAAGCAGAGTATCTTGATACAATTTTCACATACAGTCATGTCTCGTTAATCCGGACAAGTTGGGACCGGCCAATTTTGTCCGGATTAACGAATCAAAGCTAAAACACTGTTTTTTTCGGGTCAAAGGCCTAAATGACAGCTTTTTGTTAGTTGCATATTATCAGATTCTGCAGCGGTAGTACCTCATAATTAAAACCCAAAAACTTATTTCAGCTGATTATAGCTCCTAAAAAGCAAAAATAATCACATTCTGACTCAACGAAAAGCATTATTCAATTGAAAATTCACACCTGAATTGAAAATTTTCGCATGGATTTTGTCCAAATTAACCAAATCCGGATTAACGAATCACTTTACCATACAAATTTCGAAGTTGGGACCCCAAATCTTCTGTCCGGATTAACGAGTCATATAACTTTGGGGAAAATTAGGACCTGGCCTAATCTTGTCCGGAAGGCGAATATCCGGATTAACGAGACATGACTGTAATAAATTCTTGACAGATTGGTGAAATTTTCATTTCCCATCAAAGTCAAAACAGTTATTTTGGTAATGAACAACAGCGATTAAACACAATGCGGCAGATTGTTTACTTTTGCAAACATAACCTATTTGAATGAATCTTTTTTAATTGAAAGATAGATACATTCTTGAAAGATTGGTGAAAATTTTAGTTCCTGAGATACATACGCTCAAAGTCAAAATTCAAACCCGCTTTTGACGATGAACAAGAGAGATTCGGTTGCACTTCATAATAAAGCAGATTCCAGCAGCTAGGGGTGATGAGACTTTACTGGTGAAGTAACCGAGCGTTTTTGTCACCAGTAAAGCATCGTGACGTTTAGCCCTTAGCCGTAGGAATCTGTTTTATTATGAAGTGCAGCGGAATAATAAAATCGCTTTGGTTCATTACCAAAGTATCCCACTTGATTTTGATGGAAAATATCTGTGGAACTAAGCAGGCAATCTTTATAAAAGTTTCATTAATTTTCCAAAATTTATTTATCTTTCATTTAAAAAAGATTCATTCAAATCGGTAGAATTTGCTGTTGCCACAGCGAAAAATCTGCTGGGTTGTTTTTTTGCCACTGCCGATTTTAGTTAAGCGTTGAGTGTCGGCACCAGTCCATTGCTCTGGTGTCTGGCTCAAGCGTGGTTAAGGCAGTATCGAACTTGCGACAAGTTGGCAGAGCGGCTGAGAGTTTCCAAGTACAGGAAACGGCGGCCGGAGATGCATTGCGGCCGTTTCCCAATGTTTCCTTGGTACAGAGCTTTGTCGCCACCTTGCAGTCCAAAGACAAGGTAGGTAAACAATTGCATACCCTATCTACGTACAATACCTCAACCCTGACATGCGCAAAGGGGGACCACCGTCAGGCTCTGATCTACCCCATCAGAAATTTTTTGGAAAAATAAAAGCATGTTAAATGAGCTCTATATTAACGAAAAATAAGCCAAAACCTTGATTTTAGTAAACAAATCGAACTTGTTAGTTTATCATCCGCTCGTCAACGTCAGCGGCCGCTACCCCACTCAGCCCCATCAAGATTTGAAAATTCACCACCCCCTCAGCCGAAATGCTAGCCTATATCAACTGCCAGCGTCATGTCATGCCAATCCATACATGTACTAGGGAGTTTGTGGTTGTTAGCCCTAGCTAGAAAAGCCAAACCCCACTCACCACCCCCAAGACAGTTTTTAACTAGTAGCGGCTCCAGTACCACCAACAAACGGGCTCAGAAATACAGTAACTAATTTTTAGCACAAAATTCGCTTGAAAAGCCTTTGGAAACCAAATTTGGCGCTTCCACGACTGGTGTTTAAGAAAAATCGGTGTTTTTGGAAACCCTTTTATGGCTTTTTGCTTGTTTTTAGGTCTAAAACGCTATTTGGCAGCATAAAACAGAGATTTTTAGCCTCCTTACTGAAAAATCGTGCTAAAAACGCATTTCAAAGCGTTCCGGCGCTTTTTGATATTTTGGACCCCCTTTGGACGAAACCTCCCTCGACCCCCAACTGACTAAAAACTCCCCTCCCCCACGCCGGCCCGGACCTGTTACATGTATTATGAGTCAACCTATTATTACAGGCAGGCACTTGTCGCCACGGCACTCATGGCCATGGATAGGGTTACCATAATAGGTACCGGTGCCATATCTGGTACCACCCCAGAGCACAGAACGTGCGGGTACCATCTGTGGTACCAGTGTCATATGGTACGGTTGTTTGAGAAGAGAACGGGTTCTGTCCAAACCAGGGCGAAAAATGTTCGAAAAATTAGCCTTCAAAAACGCATTCTTGACATAAAATAGATAAGTACAGGTGATAGTTTTGATATTCGTTTCTCTTATTTTGCCTAATTTTTCTTTCCTACCTCCACCACAAGGTTGTGTGTCCACAACCACGTGTAGTCACCTACCCACCCACTCTACACCCCCTGGGTACGCTACTGTCTAGATACCGGTAACATGCAGTATATAGTGTTAAGTGGCGGATTGCGTTGGAGAAACGATTTTTATCCTTTAGATCATAGTTACAAGTGACGGTACGAAAATCAGCTACCGGATTCTGTGTATTGCTACTGGCGGAAAACCCAAGGTACAATTACTTTGATGAATACTGTAATACAGTAACATTGTCTTCTTTATGTCATTAGCAGTATAAGTAGAATACCGGTAAACATGCATCGTAACCCCCTCGGTCGGACGCAACAAAATTTTAAGCGATAACTGGTAAATTTTGAATTTTTGGGGGATTGTCTCTCCCTCCGAGACGACCTCCAGGCCGCTTCCTAATTTTTAAGGCCCATGTATGCCAGTAGATTGTTTAGATTGTCAGCTCAAGTCCTTATGTAATCGGAATTCGAGACACAGAAAGTGTGGCCAAGTTTCAGCTTCGCTTAAAGGACGCTAAGCGAATTGTTGTAATTGGAAATGGTGGCATCGCCACCGAATTGGTGTAGGTTCTTCTTTTCTTTCGTTGATAATGCACGGCACATATCCTACACAAATTACTCTACCCTAACATGGCATTGATTTTTACAAACAAACAAACAAACAAACAAACAAACAAACAAACAAACAAACAAACAAACAAACAAACAAACAAACAAACAAACAAACAAACAAACAAACAAACAAACAAACAAACAAACAAACAAAAACAAACAAACAAACAAACAAACAAACAAACAAACAAACAAACAAAAACCGACGAAACAAACAAACCACAAGCAAACAAACAAAACACACTCGCACATAAATAAAGCAAACCGAACAACTAAACCATCGCACAAGCAAACAAATTTTTTAGCTGTGAAGTGCGCAACGTTGAAGTAATTTGGGCGATAAAGCACAGCAGCATCACTGCCAGTTTTGTGGACCCGGGTGCGGCCGAGTTTTTCTTGTCCAACCTGAACAAAACGCAGCACAACAAGGAGCAGCCAATTAGCAAACGACTCAAATACACCGCCGACCAATCAGCGTCGTCGGCCAATGAGCGTGGTAGCGCTCTAGGACCCGACTGGGCCTACTCGGTGGATATTACGGGCGCCTGCGAGGTACAGTATACATACTGTACATACACTACTGCTAACGAACAGTTGTTTAGTATTGGAAGTTTCGCATGCGTTATGCATTCGTATTTCACACGCCTGCTAATTTTTGAGTAATGACCATACGCAAAGAACATAATTACTAAAGAATTATAATGATCCACTAATTATTCAGAAAGGCAAAGTTCATGTGGTCTACAAGTGTGAGCTAGAGAAAATCTTATCAAAATCGGAACTCGGCGAATTTGAACTGAGTCAAATACCTGCCGATTTTTCTGCTCAGAACGGTAAATTTGAACCCATTCTTCCTACATATAATTTTGAACTCACGTTTCACATTCAGAGTGGCCAGTTTATGTTCAGCTGACCAATGGTCAAATTTACGGCTGTGATTTGATAGTCAGCGCCACTGGTGTTAAACCATTCACTGAACCGTGGACCAGTGGGAATTCGGTAGGTAATTTGTCGGCCAATGTTTATGATTTTGCTATATTTACTAACGTTTCCAGCCTGACATGGGCAAATGGAGGGCTGAGGGGTTGACCCCCTCCGGCTATGACCTACCCCACTTAGGAATTTTTAGGAAGAATTTTGTATAGAAAATTGTGATAAAAGTATGCCTAGATTATGTGTAAATCAGCTCAGAATAGCTTATTTTAACCTATTTTAGTGAAAAATAAGCCTAAAAACCTTGATTTTAGTAAAAAATCGTACCTTTTCGCTTACCATCCCCTCAACCCCCATCAGCCGTCGCTACTCCCCCTCATTCCCCCTCAGGACTTGAAATTTTACCACCCCTCAACCGAAATGCTAGCCCACGTCTGTTTCCAGCAGTAAATTATTTTAGAACAGGGTGGCCCATTTATCTATCCATGCTTTCGTTTTGCTGTAACTTTTGTGTTTGTCAATAAACTGCGCTGAAATTTTAACACAACATGCGTATATACAGTATGCAGAATTTTTACTCTAAAAATTTAGCAAGTCTGTCACTTCAGCCACTTGTTATGCACTTTCAAGTGTCCGCCGTTAAAGTGTACATGTGCAGGTGCATAACTAGTGGTTGAAGTGACAGATGTGGTTAAAATTTTGAGAGTAAACTTTCTGCGTAGATGCGCATGTTGTGTTAAAATTTCAGCGCAGTTTATTGACAAACACAAAAGTTACAGCAAAACGAAAGCCCGGGTAGATAACTGGGCCAGTATTTTTGTCTCAGTCAGGGTTTTAATTTTCAATTTTGTTTCTAAACACCACTGTATGCAAATTTTCAGTTTCAACTGGCGACCGACGGGGGACTGGAGGTAAATGAAAACTTGGAAACCAGTATAGAAGATATATTCGCTGCTGGCGACGTTTGCACGGCTGGTTGGAGCTGGGCCCCGCACTGGATTCAAGTACTGTATGTTGGTGTACTGCTCTTACTACGTAGGTTTCCGACGATATGGGGGCGTGCAAAATTTATTAATGGTATTTTTGCCCATTTTCGGACCCCCTCCCCTCCCCCTGATAATCTCCCGTAATGTTTTCCTGAGACCCCTCCCCTAATTACGTGATAATTTGGCTACCCCCGAAATTTCAATTTTTTGAAGAGTTAGAGCCGAAATTTTTGCGATCAATTTTATGTAAAATGACGTTTTTATTTTTATTGATGAGCTACAACTACGTACATGTTCGTATAGTCTTAGTTTTAGATACAACGTAGAAGCCATCATGGGGGCGTTTTGTTAAACATGAAACCAAAGTGTTTTATCTTGGATGTTAGGGCTGCTGCCATATCACTTGACTGATAATCGATAGTCATAAACCAGAGTTCGTGCGGGACCTGAAAAGTCAGGGAATTTAAAAAATTAAAGAAAAGTCGGGGAATTTGGTTTCCAGTCAGGGAAAAGTATGATAATAGTAGTAGAATCATCTCTTACCCAAAGGGCCCCTGTCATAGGCTTTTGAAAATGGGACTTCTTTTCTTACTTTCCACAACTACTACAACTTGCAATTTTACCCTCAGAATACAGTTTAAACGGGTTTCCCAAAGCCATTTTTTAAAAACTTTTCACCCTTCTTAGAATGTTATCACTCTAATTGGTCAAGGAAATTTGACTCATTATATACTCTTAATAAGATGTCAAAGGTCACTGTTGCCATTTAGCATTTTAAAAATTGGAAAGCGCTGACTTAATCGGTAGCTACCTTCTCTAATCTAAACGTTAATCTAAGTGAAATTAAGAAAATATAAGCCCAATGGCTTCAAATCGAGAAGATATGTACATGTACTGTATGTCAAAACAATTAAAATTATGGCCATTTCAGTTATTTCTGCACTTTAAAAAATTACTTAATGAAGTCGCCAACTCCCTCCCTCCATCGTACTGATTAGTAATCATTTGGCGAACCCCCTCTACCTCATGCTATTACGTAATTTTTTCACCCCCTATCCATATCGAAAAATTAATATATAGACCCTTCCGATCCGATCCGATCCGATCTGGCGGGGGGCCGTACGATGTACAGCCCTACGATCAGACCTGCACGGTCCATTTCGTTACCCCTGATATCGTCATCTCGGACGTTTGCCCTTCTTTCACTGCCAAGCCACTCAAGCCATGCTGTTGGGCGCCAGGTACTAAGAGAGTGCCTGGCGTGGTGACGTCATGGTGCTGACAGCTCCCAACGGCCGCCCGGCCGCAGGCACTAAACCGGTATTGGCCTTATTGCTGGTCTCTCAGACAGCTCCTGACGTCGTTGAATGAAGGGTGATCGTTTGAATGGAGGGTGTCAAAACTATTAAAATGAGCCCGAAAATTGCTGCCGACCCAACTTTGAGAGGGTGTAGCTCCGGTACCAGGGGGTTGCTGGTGCCCGGGCATGCACCGTTGGTCTTCGACTGTGCTCTATTTTAATAGATATAAATATCAGCCAGATCCGTGAGATGACCCTGCTTGCCCCCTCAAAGCTGACTTTCTCGCAAAATGCATCTTAGAACCTAATCTAGGCATACCTTTATTATAATTTTCGATACACAATTTTTCCAAAAAATTCCTTAAGTGGTAGCTGATATATAAACTATAAATATCGATATCGGTCTATATTAAGCTGAAAATATCGATATCGAATATCGACGAGCTTTGATATCGTCAGAACACTAGTTCTTACAGTACTTGTTGCAAGATAGTTATGTATGCTGCATGGGACCAGTCCGCTCGTTCACAGTTAATTGCATTGTACTGTAGGTACAGTACTGTTCTGCCGGCACAGTTGGTGTAGTGGTTTAGGCCGCAAAGCCACTGTGCGCGTGGTCGTGCACTCATCCACTAGGCGAGGCAAGTTTCTTGCCGCAAAGAGTTGGTCGTCAGGACAAAGCCCAACTCTCAGGCCACGGAAAGCTGGTTACAGCGAGTAGGTGAATTGGAAGGGACTGGAGCTGCCTAAAAACCTAAAGCTACAATAGCAACCATACGTGTTTGGACAAACGAACGGGAACGAGGACAGCTACCACTGAGACCCGCCCAGACCGACACCGAACATGTGTGCCGGCTAGTAGCGAAGGAAGGGCAGAATGTGGGTGTCCGTGATGGGCCCGCAGTGTGGCCTAACGTAGGCTTCGAGGGCCGCTCCCGATCAATCCATCCCATCCATCCACAGTACTGTTCAGAGATAACTGGTAGCCTCTTCTCCTTTTTCACCCCTTCCGATTTTTCTATGAAGTTTTTTTGTAACTTTCTGGGACTTCTAATTCAATTTCCTTTGCAGCAAAAGTGAAACGGGTGTTGAAGACGAACCCGTTATTCTACAGTATGTATATTTTTATCCTGTTACATAGTTGCAGTTTTTTCAGATGCGCCTGTGGACGCAAGCGCGTCAAATGGGGGCCTTTGCCGGCCGTTCTATGGCTGCAAAATTTACCGGCTTAAAAATAAGCCAGGACATTTGCTTCGAAATTTTCACCCACGTCACTGAGTTCTTTGGCTACAAGGTCATTTTACTGGGACGTTTCAATGGACAGGGACTTAGGCCAGACCATGAAGCTTTGGTCAGAGTCACCAAAGGTCAGTTGCACGATCAAAATGCGACAGACAGACAGACAGACAGACAGACAGACAGACAGACAGACAGACAGACAGACAGACAGGCAGACAGACAGCCAGACAGACAGACAGACAGACAGACAGACAGACAGACAGACAGACAGACAGGCAGGCAGGCAGGCAGGCAGACAGACAGACAGACAGACAGACAGACAGACAGACAGACAGACAGAGAAGATTTCAGATGTGGAGTACGTGAAAGTACTAGTCCAAGATGGCCGCGTGCAGGGCGCAGTTTTGATAGGAGAGACAGATTTGGAGGAAACGATAGAGAATCTCATTCTGAATCAGACCGACATTGAACATTTGAAAGATCAGCTACTTGACCCATCCATCGATATTGAAGATTACTTTGATTGATTTGTGAAAGTTTCAGTTTTGATGCCTCTCTAAAAACATAACGTCAGTCAGCCTATATGTGCATAGCGAAAGAACACACTACAAAGTACCGCCGACTATAGCTGCGTGACGGTTTGAACAGGTTAGCCGAAAGCTGTGAACGTAGTTCTATAATAGGGTTTGATCAGCTTTCGCAGACCGGTATGGTATCCTTGACCTCTTCCTGATCAAAGGCAAAATTCCTTGATAAATTAGGCTGAGCGTCCCGTTGTTTAATACCGGCTTTTTCAAATGCGTATGCGTATACGCATTCCAACTATAAATGCGTATGAATTTGCGTATATGCATTGCAGAAACTAATGCGTATTTTGCGTATTGGGGGTATGCGTAATGCGTAACCTTAGAAACATTCAGAAATCTAACTAAACAGCCTTTTTTGGCACCACAGTATTCTCTTAGGTTTCCAACTATTCTAAATTGGAAACACGTACAAAGCGTTGATGATACATGATAGTAGTGCGCGTGGGAGCGCTATAATTAGAAGTGCGCTACTGTTAGAGCGTGTGCGTTTCATATTTTCGAGCTGTTCGTAAACGTCACTACTATTGGAGCGGCGTAGTATTGGAACGTGCGCTTTTATTAGAAGTTTTACGGTATATGATACCGATACCATCATGCATGTAACAGTTGATCCGCCGAAGTGGGAGGGGGTTGGGGTGTTGGCGCCGGCCGGGGGGGTCTGAGCCAAAATTTTGGGAGGGGGTGGGCACTAAAAAACGCTAAAAAATCGAAAAAATCGCAATTTTTTGGCTTAAAATCGCTAATTTGGGCTGAAATACAACTAAAAAGTGCTCTTTTGCGGGCGATTTTGGAAATTTTTGTATCTGAAATTGTAAAAAAATCGCAAACATTTGCTCAAAAAATTACTTGCCAGAAAAATCGGAGGGGGCTCGGCAAAATCCTCTCGGGGGTCGCCATCTGGGGGGGTCTGACCTAAGTCAGGTGGGGGCCGACCCCCCAGACCCCCTGTTACATGTATGGATACCATGTATGTCGTTATTACCCTTACTGATTTACCTAAGTAGGTACCTTAGAGGAGATTAGCCAAAGTTCATTCTGCAAAATTAACCGTCCAAATAATTAGGTTGCTGCAGTATGAGCTCGGCCGATTATCACAGCAAGCCCTAACTGTTAAAGTTCTCTGAGCCTCATTAGTCAAAGCTGACTCAAACTAAAACAACCGCTTCCTAACCTCCTTGTACCTAAACTCTTTTTTTTCGCGAAACTATCTACGTATTTTGTAGTGAAAACAAGAAAGACTTCTAAAGCGAAGAAAATAAATTTAAACTGGTGTCTTCAACAAATGACCGTTTCTGATATTTTTGTTACAAAATCAAAGGTTTTTGCTTGCAAGCATGAACAACTCCAGTTCATCTGCGGCCAGTGTGCGTCCGTGCTACGTGTACGATTTGCAACTGCCAGTTATGCTGATCAATGGACCGGTGACTTTATTTTTCGTTCTCTTTGGCTGCATCGGCAATATACACAGTTTCTACGTTGTACCGAGACTTTCTGTGCTTAGTAAGGTAAGCAGATTAAGCTCTTCTCATTCATGTCACGGGTCATCCTCCTTTTGCATTTCAAACATTTATTCAGTTAAGCATACTGAACAGGACATATAACTGCTTGCGCAGGAAGTGCCCTCTGACTAGAAAACACAAATCCTTATGGCGGTTGGGTGTTTGGAACACAAATTTGGGAGGTTCGTACATAGAGTAGTAAAAAATGCTGAAAAATCGTTATTTTTTGGCTAAAAATGCGCTAATCGGGGCTCAAATTCAGCTAAAAAGCACTGTTTTACAGGCAAAGTTGCAAAAATATTGGTCCAAAAATTATATTTTATCACTTGAAGCTTAACGGGTACCATTGGCATTGGTTTGGTACAGTATACAGGTTTTCCTAAAAATACCCGAATTTCGTTATCGCTCAAGAACGCACGGACAATTTGAGTTTTGCTTGGCGCCTCTTGCTCAAGTATTGGCATTCAACTCTTGAATAATGGCTTCGCAGCATGCTGGGCTTTGTGCAAAAATTAACATACACTCACCATTCCGAATTTGAGGCAAAAACAGTGATATAAACATGAAGAATTTTCCGTAAAAATAGAAAAAAGGCAGTTTGATTAACTCACTCATTTCAAACTGTTACAGTAAGCTACTCAGTGTGTTTCAACGTGCCAATCGATCGGCCAGCGTGGGTTCTTTTAAATTAAACTTAGTGCTAAACTGAACCTGAAAGTAAATTTCTATTCTGTTTATGTGAACAACCTGTATGCTGTTATTTCTCAACTATAAAACGATTACATATGTGTACATAATACATGCAAGGGCCGTCCATAAACTTCGAAACTCAAATGGGGAGGTGGGAGTGTAAGCAAAAACTTCGCTAATCTTCGGATTTGGGGTGGCGTAGGTTAGGTGCGGAAAGTTTGAACCGTATTTTAAGCGAAAAATTTATGATTGGAGAGGAGGTCAGAAATATCGGAAGTTTGGGACGACAATGTTTATTTTATATGGACGGACCCCTATTAACATGCATTTTGCAAGAAAGTCATCTTAGCTTAGCTAAAAGTACTGCGGTTTGTGTATGTATATACACATACAAAGTTTGTATATTTATCGGAAAAATATACATATATGTACTAAACATGTACGTATACAAAGGTAGTCATGATCAAGATATACAATACATATATATACAAATGTTTGTATATTTTTCCTCAATTTTGAGCAACTTTCTAGCATATTTTACCCAAATTTCATAATTTTTAAAATAAAAATGCAGCCCGGAAATATACTCTCGTGTATGCTATTGCAATGCAATACTAAACTCTTCTCAGCAGCAATTCCGTTATAATTAGGGGGCTTTCAAGGAAAATGTGACTCTTCATGTAAAATGGATGAATAATTTTCGACTTTTAATTATTTATAAGTTTCATTTTATAAATTTCTATGCATTAACGGATATATTGATGGTTTAGAATAACCATGAAAATTTTTAAATGTTCGGACACTAGCAGGCACAATAAAAATTGCATAAGCTTTGTAAAAAATATGCAAAATGAGAGGAAATCAGACATCTGAGTAGATTTGACTTCATTCTAACTTCTAAAACTGGATTACTTGCTTAAGAAATAAACTGTTAGACGCTAAAACTATCCTGATGATAAATTAAAAAATATACAAATAATATATCGAATATGTTCTGGAAGCGTGGTTGTAACCAACATGGACCGTTTGTGTTCATTTGACATCTATTTTAATATATTTGGATACCAGCCGGATCCGGAAAAAATGTTGCTTATCTACTCAGTTGACTTTCTCACAAAATGCATGTTACAATGTATTACATACTATGACTGTGTGACACAACAGACTCTTCGAACACTGCTGATCACCTTGGCCACATGGGATACGGCGGTGCTGTTGGGCTCGCTTGGCTACTACTCGTTGCTAGCCATTGGTCAGCTGGTAGCTTCCGCTCAAGTACGACGCAGTGCTCTCTGGCCGAGCCTGGTCTACGCCTTGCATGGGGTTCGTCAGACTGCAGTCAACGGTTCCATCTGGACTACCTTGGCAATCGCTGCCGTCAAGTATCTTGCAGTCTCTCAGCCGATCAGAGCACGTCAGTTGTATTTTTCTTTCGAATTGTTTAGAGGCTCAGTGAACAGGAACTGGTTCCTGCTTGCCTAAAGTTAATTTGCAGCAGTGAGCAGTTATTTCTGAACGGAGATTTACAGTTGAGCATAATTTAGGCAAGCAAAGCAAGACTGGGTACAGTTTTCAGGCTATCTCTTACGATCCAGCGGTCGGCTTGGCTTCTGTCTGGCCGTCTTTACCATCAGCTACAATACGCCACTGTTCCTGGAACTGTCGTTGGAAGAGTGCCGATACACTGACACTGGACAGCTGGGCAAAGTGGTCACTGGCAACCTATTACATAGTCCCATGTACAACCTGGTCTACAGAACAATCATCTACGCTGTGTTCGTGTCAGTGGGCCCGTTTCTCTTCATTCTCTTCAGCACACTGCATACATTGCTGCTACTAAACCAACAGAGCAGACGTAGAGACAGAGATCTTTTGATTGGACTGATGCACTCAAGCAGAATTAACAGGCTCTCCAGAGGCACCAGCCGTAGCACCAATCTGATCCTGGTTGTCTTGCTCACCAAATACATACTCATACAACTCGTGCCCACTAGTCTGATTCTAGTCATGAGTCTGTACCCAGTCAGCAGGTTCTATTGGTTCTACCTAATCAACGACTTGGCCAACTTACTCAGTGTGGTCAACAGTGCAACCAATTTCCTAGTACACGCGTTGTGGCGCAGCAGACTGCGAAAACCAACCAATACTGAACCAACGCAGGGCACTCCCAGTCTGAACACATCGGTCAGCGAAAGCCCGCTGACTAAAGCTCAAGCTCAAGTGCTGTTTGAGTCCTGGAGAGGCACAACTGCACGTTCTGAGACTGTGCTGTCCAGAATGCTGGACTATATGGCTGAAGATAGCTCACGATTGCAGCACAAACTGCTGATTTTAAGAGGAACTGGCAAACAGCATCAGCACTGTGCAAAGGCACGGAAGTTTCTAGAAGAAATAATTGTCGAGCTAGCTCGCTGTCCGAGTCAGTTTAGCTGCAGGACTGTGCAGAATGTCAGTCAGGTTCATTTGAACAGTGGAGTCAGACTGACCAATGCTCATCTGAATAGATTTAAGACCTTTTTGCTAACCGAAGTTCTACACGCTTCTCAGCTGAACAAAATTAGCTCAGAGAATGAGCTGACTTACGTCTGGTCCAGATTCATAAGTATGCTGATTGCAGAGCTTAAACTGGGCTATTATAATGCTCATGCGGGAGGCCTGAAACTGGCTCTCTCGCCGGCCAGTGGAGGAATTGCTCGGACTGCAGCTACAACAACGCCTAATACAACCTTGGGCAATGACCAGACAGAACAAATGACTACTTTGTGAAGTGTTATGCGTCAAAATTTCCTTTGCTTTGCGCTTTAATGCAATGTCTGTAAAAATTCTGAAAATAATGCAGTGCAGAGAAATTGCGCACGAAACCAAAATAAATATCTCACTGAATTTAAATGAAAAAACGCTTTTCCTTCCTTCCTTCCTCTTACTCTCACTCTCACTCTCACTCTCGACCGGTCACTGCTAGAATGCAGTGCTGACAATGCAAATCGGCCGCCGCCGACTGGTTAGTGCTTGGGGTAGGGGGTTTCCTCAGGTGGGGGAGCGAGGGGGTTCAAACTTTCAAAAAGCTCCAAAACGCCTCGAAATGCGCTTTTAGCACGTTTTTTCAGCAAGGATGCTAAAAATCGCTATTTTAAACTGCCAAATGGTGTTTTAGAGCTAAAAACAAGCAAAAAATGGCAAAAAGGGCTTCCAAAAACACCGATTTCTCTTAAATATCAGCAGTGGAAACGCCAAATTCGGTTTTCAAACGCTTTTCAAACGAATTTTAGGCTTAAAATTAGTGATCTCTGAGCCAGTTTGTCAGTAGCGGTGCCACTACTAATACTTGTATATTTGGGTCGGGGGGGGGGTCCCGTAACCTGTCTTGTGGGGAGGGGATGGTGGGTGAGGGGGTTTGGTCTTTTCAGCAGGGGGTAGGTAACCCCTCCCCGGAGCTTGCCCTATACTGATGCTCCCCCTAGGGGTATTTTTATATTTGGAAAACAGACCCTCCGGAGCGTGCCTATACTGATGCGTCCCCCTAGGGGTGTTTATATATTTGGAAAATAGGCCCTCCAGAGCGTGCCCATACTGATGCGTCCCTCTAGGGGGTATTTTTATATTTGGCAAAACAGGCTCCCGGGGCGTGTCTTATGTGCTGTTGTATGATCATTAGTTAGACTAGTCAGGCGAAGGGTTTTTAACTGATATATGACGTGACCATTTTAGACGATTTTGAAATTTTGGAATTTTGCCAAAAAATTATCGATAATCGATATTTATCGATAGAAATTGTTAATTTATAATTAATTATGATCATTAAAAACATTAATTTATGTTTGGGATGGGTTCTTGATTCCCCCAGCTACATCTCATCCGTATTTTGTTGCACTTGCACGTGCACGTGTAAAATGCGTTTGCCATTTTTGAATCGCTTTCGCTCCATATGAAGTACCGTCTTTTTGAGCGAGGTTAAGCACAGATGCGCTAGGAAATAATGCAAAGTTTTAGTGCTAAACGTTACCGTAGCCAAGGACTGTCGCTTGAAACAATACCGAGAGACAAAATATTGCATTGAATAACTTTTCCAGGTAAACACAGTAACCAATGCAAACGCCACAATTTCTAGAACATCTTGCTTTCCAGAAACATACAAACGCACAATGTATAATAAAGTATGACGAAAACCGATAGGCGTGTTTGTTTTGTTTGTTTCTCTATTTTTTTCAGCAGGGGTGTTTTTAGGGGCGGAGTGGGTCGGTTTCCTGGCCTTTATTTGTCGGAAACCGATTTATGTATTGTGGGAGATTGTCGGAAAACTCGACGGCATGACCCGCTACTTTTCTTTGGATGAATATCTCATATATCCTTCATCGGATTTTTCATAAATTTTGCAGGTTAACCAATCTATACATGGACTTAAAACCCTGAAGAGGTCAACTTTTTAGCACAACTGGTTAAAATCTGGTGGATTTTTACTTTTAGTGATCGTGAAAAATTAGCATTGCCCAAAATATGGGTGTCCTCTGAACATAAAGCCTAAATTTAGGTGTTCATTGTGTTGTCTTAGTTGAGGCATTGTAATCATAATCGACATGGCTGAATCCAGTGGTCACATTCATTTTGCCGTGCGACTTATTTTCAGTTGAAATTAAATACCAAACTAAGGGTCTCCACTTAGATTTCATAAAGGCATAACCAAAACATAAATCTTGTGTGAGCCTAATCGAAACCCCATAAGTGTATACAGTAGTGCACAAAAAATTTCCTCTCCACTTTTTCGGGTTCACTACGTACAATCACTGTTTTTCACTCAATTCTCAACGAATTTGAACCAAATTTGGAGGGTAGGTGCACACATGTCGTTGGGGGGGGGGGGTAAAGGGGGGGCCGGCCCCCCAAGCCCGATTTTTCGGCAAAAGTCCCCCCAGCGGATTTTTGGGGGGACCTGAAAACCCACTTTTGGATTACAAAGTAAAGAAAATTTTAGCCCAGACAGTACATTCTGCAACACAAAATTGGGTTTTCGGCTACCATACAACCCAAAACAGGGTTTTGTAAGGCTTAGAAATCCTAAATAGGGTTTTTAGACTGCTTAGAAACCCTGATTAGGGTTTTTAGGTTACTTTCAAACCCTGATCAGGGTTTTTAGGCTACTTTTAAACCCTGATTAGGGTTTTTAGGTTACTTTTAAACCCTGATTAGGGTTTTAGGCTACTTTGAAACCCTGATTAGGGTTTTCAGGTTACTTTCAAACCCTGATTAGGGTTTTTAGGCTACTTTGAAACCCTGAACAGGGTTTTCTGGTTACTTTCAAACCCTAATTAGGGTTTTTAGGCTACTTTGAAACCCTAAACAGGGTTTTTAGTAATCTTTTAAGTCAAAACAGGGTTTTCCGCGTGCCTCAGAATCGAAATTAGGGTTCTCTGAACTATTTTAGTCAATATATCGCATTTCAATATGTATTTTATCGCTGAAACTCATATTCAATACGTATTTTGAGCGCAAAACAGCTTTTTATTACATTCGTTGCTTCAATATTCGGTTTTTAAGGCATTTTTTTCAACCGGAACAGGGTTTTTAAGGCATTTTTAATGCAAAAACAGGGTTTTAAGGCTTTTTTCGGTCCAAATAGGGTTTTGAAGCCATTTTTCGCCCCAGAATCCCTAAATCGATAAAACCCGCTTTTTACCCCAAAAAAAGGTCGACAAAACCCACTTTTGGACCCCAAAAAAAGGTCGCAAAACCCACTTTGGACTTGGTCCCAAAACCCTATTTGGGATTTCAAAAAGGCCCCCCACGGAAAAACCGAGCGACATGTATGGGTAGGTGCCCAATTGGTCCGGCTACTTGTTTTACAGTTTCGGCGCGAAAATTCAAATTTTGGCGGGAAATTTAGACATTAGTAAGAACAATTTTTGCAGGATACTTTGTAGTTTAAATTTCCCGCCAAAATTTGAATTTTCGCGCCGAAATTCTAGCAGAGTTAGCCAGACCCATTGGGCGCCTATTCTGCTAATTTCGTTCAGATTGGCAGAGAATTGACTGAAAACGGGGCAATTTTAGTGAACCTCAAAATGTTAGCTTTGGAAATGGATAAATCCTGATTTTCTGCCAAATTTGAAAATCGGATTCTCGCGCGTACTTTGAGCGAGGGTTTTGAAACTTCTACATAAAACTGCACTATGTTGGGTCTGTAAGCGGTCATGATTTCACCAGAATAGCTTTTGTATTTCTTGAGTAAGAGCCGTTTTTATGAGACCATTTTATGATATTCACAGATTCGTTTAAATTTCCCACCAAAATTTGAATTTTCGCGCCGAAATTCTAGCAGACTTAGCCAGACCCATTGGGCACGTACTCTGCAAATTTGGTTCAGATTGGCAGAGAATTGGCTGAAAACGGGCAATTTTAGTGAACCTCAAAATGTTAGCTTTGGAAATGATGATAAATCCCGATTTTTTGCCAACCTTGAAAATCGGATTCTCGTGCGTACTTTGAGCGAGGGTTTTGAAACTTCTACATAAAATTGCACTATAGTGGGTCTATAAGCGGCAGTGATTTCACGGGCGTAGCTTTTGTATTTCTTGAGTAAGAGCCGTTTTTATGAGACCATGTGATTTTCGAATTTTCGTTTAAATTTCCCGCCAAAATTTGAATTTTCGCGCCGAAACTGTAACACAAGTAGCCGGACTATTTGGGCACCTACCCTGACAATTTGGTTCAAATTCGTTGAGAATTGAGTGAAAAAGAGTGATTTTAGTGAACCCGAAAAAGTGGAGAGGACAATAGATTGTGCACTACTGTATATGCATTTGTTCCTCTCATCAACGCGATTACTTCACTGTTGTCGAAATTTGCATATTTTGCTTCGGTTATAAGTTAAGAGACAGACAAGAAAACTGGCTTTTAGGCAATGCGCCAATTTTTGTGCCTATACAAGATTCGGTTTCCCCAACCCTTCAGACCACACAAAAATACCACTATTGACCCACACCCGATGGTTCTAAAGCTAGAGTCGATTTTCTAAACCCGATTACGGGTCAAAATTTCGTTAAGCACAAAACTTCATGCAAAAAGATACACATGATGGTTTTTATCATCCAAATCAGTCAGAGTTTGATGGTTTTGCATAAATTATGACACGTTGAATCTAGTTGTCTTGTCGGCTTCGTTTTAGGAACCCCCACTTAGAACAATTGCTAAAAAATTCATACGTATAGATTTACATTCGTGCCTAAGGCCGGATCGGTAGATCATTACGCTAGATACAGAATAAGCACAGTTAGAAGGATTGGGATCGAAACCCTAGGACGGTGGCCCTTTTTAGACGACGATCGTGACTATGAAAAAATACAAAAAGAAGTTTTCAAGGTTATCTTTTGAAAGATAGCTACCAAGTTTACTATTTACTATCTTAGATGCATATTTCGGTGCATTTACTTTCAGAGATCCTTCAACAACAAATTTAAAAAAACGGAAGAAAAAAAATGCGCCGTCGCGACCTCCGCTTGCGCTTACTAAAAGAACCATAGCATTCGAGTCCGCCTACAGATATGTCTGCCCAAGAGCATATAGATATGACGATTTGCTATCGATTAAGCATAAATATAATAATCTTCGTCCAAGCCCCAGAACGGTGGCCCTGTTTAAACAAAAAATTGGCTAAAAATCAAACTCACACATGAAACACTAATTGGCGCATGTATTGATCTGATCTCCATTCCCTCCCTACCCTCATTTTTTGAGAATACCAAATTATCCACGTTCACTGAAACTAAAAATCTGCCAAGTTTTAACCGAGAGTGCTAGAAAGCCATCCTCTTCAGGGTTTTAAATTGGTAAAAAGGTTAGAACAACCTGCAAAATTCGGGATAGATTCGATGAAGGTTTCATGATATCTTTACAGTAGGGTATGTTTAAATTTGACGTCTGAAAATTCGGGTCCTTTGATTTCGAAAGGGCATAACACGACGGTATAGAAGGCTAGCAGGCTAGGACTTGGGTAAACTTGACTCTTCACAAATAATAATAATCGTGCCAAAATCTTTTCAGTCGGTTTAAAACTAACGGAATGGCGGCCATTTGAAATTAGTCTGAAAACTCGAAAAAGTTCCGGTGGTCTTTTTTTATGGCCAACCTAATTACCACCTATAAAATATCAATGAAATTGTACAGGTACGGCTTTTAAGCAAACCCAATGCCCTGCATGTTGGCTTTCAACACCTGCCCTACAGTAGTGCTCATCACCAGCTGCATTTGGTTGCAGTCGGTAGCACATGTCTGGTGCACGTTCAAAACCCGTTTCTTCGCCTTGTCGCATCCCAAGAACTGTTCTTTTATGTACTCAATCGATTGGCCATACGACTGTTCTCCTGCAACTAGTTACAGTAGTACATTATACAGGGTGTGCTAAAAAACAACCCAGCAGATTTTTTACTATGGCAACCGCAAATCTCAACCGATTTGGGTGAATCTTTTTGAATGAAAGACAATTCTTGACAGATTGGTGAAATTTTTATTGAGATGTTCTGCTTGATTCCTGAGACATTTGCCCTCAAACAGTCAGGCACTTAACGCCGTTTATGGTACCAACACCATATAAGGTGCCGGTACCATCGGTACCGAGGGTAGTGGTACCATATATGGTACCGGCACCATATATGGTACCCCTACCTTCGAGCACTGCGGTGGTGTGGTACCATATATGGTGCCGGTACTGTCGTGTGAGTGCGTGTATGAGTGCGTACGTATGTATTTGCTTAAGCGTTTTAGGTGTGAGTGATATTATCATAGAGTGGTGTATCCACAAAGCTGTCACCCCTCTGTTGTATTAGATGTTGGCTATAACTGGCAGGTTAGCGATACTGGTCCACTGCCGGCCAGAGTGTATCTTTCTGCGTGTGATCACCCTGTTGCCTTTTCTAACTGTTTTGGGTAAAGACGGTCGACCGCTCGATTTATGGCGTGCTAGCACCGTGCGGCTGCAACTCTACACTCACGCGCCAACACAACCACTAAGCTACAACGTGTCACTGGCGACGCTAGTCAATTCGCAGCTATCGGTCACTACAATTCAACGCCACCTACTATCAACGCTATTGGGTGCAGTTATTTGGACTACCACCTAATTGTCGCCGTCATCCAACAAACCGCAGATCGCTGCTGTCTGTCAACACTAACGGGGCCGACGCAAGATCGGGACGCCGACCAAAGCCGACCCAGCGCTGTAGTCAAAGGGTACCGTTTATTGGGACGCCGATACACGCAACCAGCGACCCAGCGCACAACAACCAGCCAGCCAGCCGATCAGCGCCAAATTCAAACAGTGGCAACAAACAACAGTGGCAATGACTGATCAGGAACAGCGGCAGAACCCAGGACCAGCCAACCCGGTTCAGAGGGAAGCAAGAAGAGCCTGGAACATCCCAGACGTCCAACCATTCTGGCCTATCGGTAGTCCAGAACCAAGGTCATGGACCAACTTCCTATCAGAGATGGAGTTGTGGATCGAACAACAAGAGATGAAGGAGGGCATTCACATGACAGACCATGAGCTCAACAGCGCCATCACCAGTCGTCTTGGGCCTCAGGCGTTCGAGAGATTCAGGGACAGTGTTGGCCTGGATCGAGCAACAACAAACCACCATGACTACAAAGAAGCACTCAGTAAGCTGTTCAAAGTGAAACGGTCTGCAGTCAGGGCCTACAAAGAGTTCACCTCCATCAGACAGCTACCTGGAGAAACAACAACAGAGCTGCTCTGCCGTCTTAGGCGGGCAGCCACTGAGTGTGATCTGCAGAACAAGCCCATCAACTACTTCATCGCTCTACAGCTGGTTTGTGCTATAAGTAGTACATACACAGCAGTGCAGGAAACGTTGCTCAGCCGCGCAGCGCCAGACCTCGATGAGTTCACCAACCTCCTGCAAGCTGCCGAAACTGCCAAGGCTGATCAAGCTGCCATCGACGATAATGCAACAATTATGGCGATTGTTGCTGCCGCGCAGAAGCAGAAGCCAGGACAACAGGCAAACAAGAAGAAAAAGTGGGGATCATCAGGCCAAGGCTCTGATGCGCAGAGACCTAAGGCCTACCAGCCGCACCCCCACAAGCAGCAGTCAAGTTCTAAGCATGCACCAAGCCAACAGTGTGGAAACTGTGGCTATGAGCGACACACAAGCCTGGATCAGTGTCCAGCACGCAACCAGATTTGCCACTTCTGTAAGCTGAAGGGGCATTTCCACACCGTTTGCAGGAAGAAAACCCGTCAAGCAAGCGTTTCACGCAAGTCAGTGGGGTCCGTGTCCATTGGTGCAGTGCAGGATGCATTCCAGCTGAGGGTTCAAGTCCAGCCAGCGGGACAGCTGCCTCAACCCATCACCTGTGCTGTGGATAGCCAGGCTGACATCTCAGGACTACCAGAGCTGCTCATTCAGTCACTCTTTCCTGAGTTGAGGACCACACCCACTGACTGTTGCCTCCGCAATTTCGACTGCTCACATGTCAATGCTGACCTGCGGACTTTCCCGTGCAAAGTCATCCATGGCAATCGGCCAGTCCAAGCCCTGTTCTACGTCCTGCCAGCTCAATGTAGTGCTGTTTTGGGACAGGACTGCATCCAAGCCCTGGACCTGCAACTCTCGGGTGGAGATTTGTCAGTGAAGACAATCACAGGGGCATCTCAGGGTCTTCAGTCAAGACATCAACCATCCTCCAATCAGGGTTCAAGTGCAAAGGGCCAGACCTATGAAGCGCTCATTGGAGAACGCTATCCGGCTCTGCTCAGTCCAGAGATGGGTCTGATACCTGATTTGGAGCACCACATCGAGCTAGAAGCTGACATGAAGCCCTATGAGTGCAAGGTGCGTTCAATTCCAGTCTACCGCCAAGAAGGTGCCCTGAAAGCCATTCAAGAGTTGGCAGATCTGGGAATTTGGACAAAAGTCGATCGTTCCACAGTGGTCAATCCAATGGTGGCCGCAGACAAACCTGATGGATCAGTGCGGGTCACCACCGACCTCACTCGCCTCAATCGTTTTGTGAGACCAGTGCGTTTTCCACTACCAAACATCCGGGATGTCCATCAGCGCCTAGCGAAATCTACTGTGTACAGCAACCTTGACCTGGTCAAGTTCTACCACAACATCGCACTGCATGAAGACAGCAAGCCATTCACTGCTACCATCACTCCATTGGGACTGTTCCAGTACAATAGACTTCCAATGGGACTGTGCGATGCTGGTGCTGTTGCTCAGAAGTTCATTTCTGAGTTGCTTGGAGACATTCCTGGGTGCATTCCCTATGTGGACGACATCATCGTGCATGCTCCAGACAGAGACACCCACGATAAAATTCTTCACCGGGTTCTGGACAGCCTGGAAAAGGCAAACCTTCGCCTCAACATCAAGAAGTGTCGTTTCGCCCAGTCCGAGATCAAGTTTCTGGGTCGTGTAGTGTCACATGGAAGCATCAAACCTGCCAAGGAGAACCTGCAGCCAATCGCGAATTTCCCAGTGCCATCCAACACCAAAGAGGTCCAGCGATTTCTGGGTATGCTCAACTACCAGTCAGAGTATATTCCAGAGCTGCACCAACTGGCAGAGCCACTGAGAGCACTCACAAGAAAAGCGCCGAGCAAGACAGGGAAGACAAGCAAGCAGTTTGTCAAATTCACCTGGGGCGAGAAACAACAAGAAGCTTTCAACAAGCTCAAAGATGCTGTCGCCAAGGATCTGCAACTGGCACTGTTTGATCCAAACAGGAAGACCATCTTGACCACTGATGCAAGTGACTGTGGGATTGGTGCTACCCTCAGCCAGATTCAGCTTGATGGGACTGAGCGACCAATTGCCTATGGAAGTCACACACTTGATGAGCGCCAGCGCAACTACTCAGCCAGTGAGCGAGAAGCCCTCGCAGCCATGTACTTTGCTGAGTATTGGGAGAAGTTTCTGCTGGGCCGCCACTTCATTCTCAAGACTGACCACCAAGCGCTCACCTCCTTGCTGAAGCAGTACGGCAATGGCAGGAAGAGTGGGAAGTTTGAACGTTGGTTCGAACGCCTAAGTGTCTTCAACTACACTGTGCAGCACACACCAGGCAAATCCAACGTTGTGGCAGATGCCCTCAGCCGAATCCCTGAGTCAAAACGAGCCAAGACTGCAACCACCGGTGTGCCAGACCCGTTTGTCAAGGCACTACATGCTGTGACAGAGCAAATCAAGGGACCAACGTGGTCAAGCCTTCAGAAGCTCACAGCCAAGGACGCCATGCTGCAGCAGGTTATCAAACACCTCAAAGCCAGCACCTCCAAGGACCGGTTGCCAGCAGTGCTCAATTCCTACAAGTCTGTGTGGGACCAACTGACTCTAGAAGATGGATGCGTGTCAAGAGAAGGCCGGGGGTTGTCGCGCCTCAGCAGTTGTGGCAAACGATTCTCCAACTTGCACACAAGGGCCATCCTGGCATCGACCGCATGAAACGCCTGCTTCGCACCTGCTACTGGTGGCCTGGTATGGACAAACAGGCTACTCACACAGTCAAGTCATGCCAGCCGTGCGAACAGAGCTCAAAGTCAACCCCCAAGGTCAAGCAGCCTGTCCAGGAGCGACCACGACCTACCAAACCCTGGTCAGAGCTTGCAATCGACATCACTGGTCGTTTTGCTAATGCGCCAGGGGGAAGAGGATACTGTGTAGTCTTGATCATGTCATGTCAAGCTTTCCTGAAGTGCTGTGGACAGAGGACACCACCAGCACCACCATCATCAATTGGCTGAAGGAGTTGTTTGCAAGGTATGGACACCCTGCTCAAATCCTCAGTGACAATGGTCCTCAGTTTGTGAGCCATGAGTTCGTCAATTTTTTGACAAGCAGAGGCATCAAACACCTGCGCATCACGCCATACAGCCCCGAGCATAATGGCCTAGTGGAGCGGTTCAATGGGACGCTGAAAGGTGTTGTGGAAACACTCCCACCCAACCCCAGCCGCCATGTGTGGGATGCAGCGATGCTCGACTTCTTAGCCAACTACCGCGCAACTCCTGGCAATTGTATCCAGAGTCCTGCCGAACTCATGTTTGGAAGGCATGCACGCTTGCCTTTCCAATTCACTCAACCAACCACTCAACCAACGCCTGCTGCCGCAAAACCTACACCTCAGCCTCAAGCTCCAGTGGACCGAAAGCTCATTGGAAAGCTGTACCACCCAGGTCCATTTCGGAAGGGGGAGAAGGTTCGTGTGCGAAGACCAGCAGCGCAAATCCGCAAGGGACAGTCACCCTACACCAAGCCACTGCTAATCGTGGAAGTTTTGGGTTTCTGGACCTACCGCTTAGAAGATGGCCAAGTAGTCAATGCTCGCAGGTGCAAACGCCATTATGCCAGTCCCACTGCACCGTCAGATGACGATTACATGCAACGACCTATTGGTCTGGCCAGAGGTCATGGGACTCCACGTGCTAAAACGCCACCGCAGCAGCCGACTCCTCGGTCAGCCACACCATTCTACACGCCGCCACAGCAACGATACAATTTGCGAGACCGGCAGAAGATTAAAGCTCCGAGACGCCTTACATACGATCTTTGATCTGTTGCTGTGTGCTTTTAGTTCATTCTCTTGGTACCTGCCGGCAACATCACCCTCTCATTTCGAGGAGGGGGGTGGTGTCGTGTGAGTGCGTGTATGAGTGCGTACATATGTATTTGCTTAAGCGTTTTAGGTGTGAGTGATATTATCATAGAGTGGTGTATCCACAAAGCTGTCACCCCTCTGTTGTATTAGATGTTGGCTATAACTGGCAGGTTAGCGATACTGGTCCACTGCCGGCCAGAGTGTATCTTTCTGCGTGTGATCACCCTGTTGCCTTTTCTAACTGTTTTGGGTAAAGACGGTCGACCGCTCGATTTATGGCGTGCTAGCACCGTGCGGCTGCAACTCTACACTCACGCGCCAACACAACCACTAAGCTACAACGTGTCAGGTACCATATAAGGTGCCGGTACCATATAAGGTGCTGGTACCATATATGGTACCCCTACTACCTTGAGGCCAGTTTCGCACTTGATTTTCTGTCATTAAACTCAATTTTCTCGTAAACGCAAGCTGATAGGCAAACGTTCCACTAACCAAAATGTAGAGCAATGATTGCTCTACGAAATTCTGCAATAAAATATGCCACTATAGGGGTTGCAAAAGAGTTAGAGCGCCAAAAATGGCTGAAGAGTATTTTAAGAACCCGAATTTTTAAATGAAAGAAAGGTGAAAAAGTTAGGCATGGGTGGTGGGTACATGCATTCGATCAGCCGAATCTGTTTTTTTCGTAAGACAATGTAAGAGGCCAACCATAAACTACAAAGTTCAGAGAAGGGTTGGGAAGTTGGTTGAGCGCCGGAAAAGATTGCAGGGTTGTGAGTTTGAATCGAAAAGAAAACATCTCCAAAAACGTTCAAAATCAAGTGCGAAATTGGCCTCAAGGTAGGGGTACCATATTTATGGTACCACCACAGTGCTCGAAGGTAGGGGTACCATATATGGTGCCGGTACCATATATGGTACCACCACAGTCCCCGAGCGTGGTGGTACCATATATGGTACCGGCACTAAATATGGTACCTCTTCGAATAAGTGGAGTGGTGGTACCATACATGGTGCCACCACAGGCCCCGAACGTGGTGGTACCATATATGGTACCACTACCCTCGGTACCGGTACCATATATGGTACCGGCACCTTATATGGTGTTGGTACCATAAACGGCGTTAAGTGCCTGACTGTCAAAGTAAAATCAGAGATTTTGGTAATGAACAACAGCGATTTTTATTATTCCGTAGCACTTCATAATAAAACAGATTCCTACGGCTAAGGGCTAACGTCACGAGGCTTTACTGGTGACACGCACGCTCGGTTACTTCACCAGTAAAGTCTCATTAGGCTCCAGCTGTAGGAATCTGCTTTATTGGGAAGTGCATCGGAATCCCTTTTCTTTTGTTATAACCCTCTCGCGCAGGGGCGTCAAATATCCGATGAGCCAATTCGAATTTTTGCCGGGAAAATGCGTGATGAACCGGTGCGAAGCTGATTAAATTTGTCCGATGAAAACGCTGCGTGATGGAAAGAGTCATCACGCACTTGCGTGATGAGGTTTTTCATCACGCATTTTTTACTGGCCGCCACTTTAAACTGTGACGCTGTCTCTACTACGGTAGCTTGACGCGTCCAAGCTAGTGATGCTTGGATTATTTCTCTGCTTGGCGCCGCCCAGCTAAACGTACAAACAGCTGATTGCAGAATATATTCCACGGCAGACGCGTCAAGGCGCATCCATTCCAAACTGCGCAGCTGCGTGCTAATCAGAAGCGGGCCAGTCGGTCGGACACAAAATGCGTGATGAAAATGAGTTATGGCTGCGCCGGCCGCATAACGCAAATGCGAAGCTGATCGAGGTTTAAATTTTGCGAAGCTGATCAGCTTTGCGTGATGAACCCGTGCGAAGCTGATCGGCAAATGCGTGATGAAAAATTGTCGTGTGCACCAAGTGGTGCACGGTCTGCCCGCAAGATATATTGCCAAAAGCGGTTTTGATTTTGTGCTTAAGTATTGCAAGAGATTCGCACTATATAACCCACCCTGGTCTAACCCTTTTGTCATTGTTGTTTTGTCAGTAAACTGCTCTCTCTCTCTTCATTTGGTGCCGAGACCCCGGATTGAATTGTTGTGTTGTGTTGTGTTGTGTTGTTGTTGTGCACCAGCTACCACTACTACTACCTCAACCTCAATCACAACCTTGACGCCGACCACGACCATGACACTAGTCTCGCGTATCCGTTTCCTGCTCTACCCCGTCTCGTGTCTCCGTTTCCTGCTCTCCCAACCGGCAATTTGACAGTTCCTGTGCTCAAGCTCTCAAGTTCGTTCCCATCACCCCACTCCCGTCAAGTCTTCTTCGCCACTTCAGTGATCGTCAGGCACAGCCGTGGCCCCGATCAACGCTCACTTCCCTTCCCGCTACTCTACTCTACCTCTACTCTCTCTTCGTTTTCCCTCTCACCCCGTTCCCTTCACAAGCAGCCTCCTCGATTCCTGTTCAACTGCGTCTCCGTCTCCCGACTCCACCCCATCTCTCCGTCTGCGGGCAGGATCAGGATCACCACCAAGCGTCTCTCCTTTGTTCGTTAACCCGTTTCCGGTCCAGAGCCCAAGCGAATACAACCCCACCGAATGCAGCCTCGTTTCCCTTCCCAAGTTCAATGCAGTTCGGTTCGGTTCAGTTTGCAGTGGTTCCAACTCGTCTCCAAGCTCCTGATCACTCCAACGGCCGTCAGGCACAGAGGAGGCCCTCATGATGTCCGTTAGGGGGAGTGATGCAAGAGATTCGCACTATATAACCCACACTGGTCTAACCCTTTTGTCATTGTTGTTTTGTCAGTAAACTGCTCTCTCTCTCTTCAGTATCTTATAAACTAAACAGAGTATCTTGATGAAATTTTCATCATTTTTTCAAGAATTTATCTATCTTTCATGCAAAAAAGGATTAATTCGAATGGGTTGAGATTTACGGTTGCTACAGCAAAAAGTCTGCTGGGTTGTTTTAATCACTGTTTGTTCACCAAAATCAGTGTTTCAAATTTGATGGCAAATATCTCAGAAACCAAGCAGAGTATCTTAATGAAAATTACACCAATCTGTCAATATTTTATTTGTCTTGCATTCAAAAAAGATTCATTCAAATCGGTTGAGATTTCCGGTTGCCACAGTAAAAATCTGCTTTGTTGTTTTTGGCGCACCCTGTATATCACGTTTCGGTAAGGTTTAATAGTAAATTAATAGTCTCTGCATGAGAAAACGGGCCAACAGGCGGGTCAAAAAAAATTCAAAATCGTTTTTGAAAGTTCTAATATCGATATTCTAGGATAGTTTTCGATGCAGAAAACGAATCTGGTAGGCAAATTTTCCTAGCTGAATTTGTACTATAGTTATGGTTGGGGAACCCTTTTGAGCCAGACCAAATTATTTTTTTCTGAATCAGAGAAATTAGATACTTCTAATTAGTCAAAACGGGAATGCTGAATCTCGTGGTGTTCTTCGTTTCAACGTGAACCTTCGAAAAATGCGATTTTTCATGACTTGAAAAATTCAATCGAGCATATCTCAAAAACTAGGCAAATTCATTCCGAGCTGTTTACAGTTCTAAACACTTCCTAACATAAGCTTTCGATCCATAAAAAATATTGGGGGGTCATCGATGGTAGACGGCCACTTTATAGCCTCTGAAGTTTGGGTGTCAGTAAAATTCAGCCTATTTTTTACCTTTTCGTTTTTACCAACACATTCAAATGACTGGCATTTCGTCTGATGTATTCCTTTTACACAATGGCTTATACCATTGAAGAGGGCTTGATTTGTAGATTAATTTGATGTATTTATGTCAGACAATAGAGCAAGTATACCAGCAAAAAAACAGTTTTCTGTCGTCAGATTCCAGAACCATCAGTAAATTTCTGTGCATAATACAAGCGTTTTTGCTAGCATCTAGAAAAGATGGTAATTCATTATTCTGTAATCGGTTGAACTGCATGCTGTGCTCAGCAGGAAAAAATGAGACTATCTAAAGCCGACAGTGGAGAGGCAATGGCTCTACTGCAGCAATGCAGAGTTTGTAGTCCAGACACCAGTGCAACTGAAGTATCAGTTAGCAAAGCACTTTGATAACCTTGATGCACGAGAGAAGAGGAGACTGGCTGCAACCTGTTCAAGTGGTATTGTGGCGATTCTAACAGTTGCAGCCCCAAACCAAGAACTCAATCTATGGCATCACATCTTCGAGTCAGAATACTTGCAAGATGTAGCACACAGCAGCAGAACCCTAAAGTGTGACATTGGAGAGAGAATTGAAAAACCAAACTGCCTCCAAACAGTGTGTACTACCCATCTAATCAAGCTTTACCAAGTGTACTGCTCTGAGATTGGCTACAAACATGCACCTTGCGAGCGAGTCCTCTACAAGCTTGTGACCGTATTTGCGGCTTCACTGCAGAAAAAAGTATGACAGGGCTAGACAACACAACAACAGATGGGGCTGAAGCCTTCGACTGTTGTTTATAATCCTGACATAGGTTGAACAGCATGGTGGAAACATCTGCACAGTGAATGCAATTCAATGTGGGTTGAAACAGTTCAAACGGTACATGAAACTTGGCTTTCCTGCAAATTGTGCGTCAAGAAGGCCCATGCAAGATGCATTATGCAGTTTTTGCTTTGAGTGATGAGCACTCAGAAGAATTAGAATTGGTGGATGTATGTGAGCATGGTCACAAATGAAGAGTTTATTGTAACAAAGAACAAACAAATAATGACTAACAGATTAGACAAGTGAGTGTTATAAACAGTACAAAGATGTAGCCCACAGCAGCAGAACCCTAAAGTGTGACAGTGGAGAGAGAATTGAAAAACCAAACTGCCTCCAAACAGTGTCTACTACCCATCTAATCAAGCTTTACCAAGTGTACTGCTCTGAGATTGGCTACAAACATGCACCTTGCAAGCGAGTCCTCTACAAGCTTGTGACCGCATTTGCAGCTTCACTGCAGAAAAAGTATGACAGGGCTAGTAGAGATGTGCACGGGCCGGGCATGCCCGTCAACGATTTTGGACGGGCCGGGCCGGGCCGGGCAGCATTTTCAGCCCCCCCGGGCCGGGCCGGGCCCGATTTTGATGCCCGTCGGGCATATATAAAGAACAGCAGAATACAAAAAGAACACCTTGATTAGCTTAGCATTGCCCCAAATGAATTCAAAACACGCGCCGTTCTACCGTATGCAGAATTATTTTAACAGTAATTTCCATACATGTAACAGGTCATCCGCCGATGGGGGGAGGGGGGGTTGGGGGGGGGGGTCTGGCGCCGGCCGGGGGGGTCTGAGCCAAAATTTTGGGGGAGGGGGGTGGGCACTAAAAAACGCTCAAAAATCGAAAAAATCGCAATTTTTCGGCTAAAAATTGCCAAAAATCGCTAATTTGGGCTGAAATACAGCTAAAAAGTGCTCTTTTGCAGGCGATTTTGGCAATTTTTGTGTGTTAAATTGTAAAAAATTGCAAAAATTTGCTCGAAAATTTACTTGCCAGAAAAATCGGAGGGGGGGGGGTCGGTGAAATCGTCTCGGGGGGGGGGGCCCATCTGGGGGGGTCTGGCCGATTTCGGGGGGGGGGCCGACCCCCCCCAGACCCCCCTGTTACATGTATGGTAATTTCAGCCTTGGTGCCGTTGGTACACAAGCCTTTACCCCACCTGCCGACCAACTTAATTTTAAGCCTCAATTTGGAGCTCAGGCTTAGATTCAAGTGCACACTTTGATTTATAGGGTTGACCTTCTGCGTCTGGCTTTAAAAAGGTTGTCAACCACTACCCTGGATATGTAATGTACATTGTGTATCATTATCAATGACAAATTAACCCAATATCCAATTCCTGGAAAACAACCCAATACCAGTTCGCAATCGCACTCTAGTTAAAAGCAAGATAAATTTGAAATTCGCTGTTTTAAAATGCCAATTTCCAAAGCTTAACATGAAATTTAGCTTTTAATCTGAAAATTCATGCCAAATTTTCAAAAATTTAGCAAGTCAAAGCAAAATTTATGGGCCGGACAGGGCCGGGCCAGATTTTGGGCGGGCCGGGCCGGGCCGGGCCGGGCACCATTTTCAGGCCCCCCCGGGCCGGGCCTGGCCCGATTTTGATGCCCGCCGGGCATGGCGGGCCGGGCATGCCTCACCTGATCGGACCGCCGGGCCGGGCCGGGCCGGAAAAAAGGTGCCCGTGCACATCTCTAAGGGCTAGACAACACAACAACAGATGGGGCTGAAACTTTCAATTGTTGTTTACAATCCTGACACAGGTTGAACAGCATGGTGGAAACATCAGCGCAGTGAATGCAATTTAATGTGGGTTGAAACAGTCCAAACGGTACTTGAAACTTGACCTTCCTGCATATGTGCGTCAAGGAGGTTCATTTCAATTCAGATTCAAGGAAAAATGGAAACGCAGATTATGTCTATTATTATGACCAGTGGAAGATCACCCAAAGAGATTCTGCAGCTCATACCAGGTTTCAGCAAACGATGATATCAAACAGCCCTCAAGAATGCTGAAAAACAAGGCCCTGGTGTTCCTGTTGAGAAAACAGAGATCATTAGGACCCGCTTTCCATAGATCAACCACTTTGCAGAATTTTTTAGCCGTGTCTTGATGTACAGCATGCAAAATCTGTTTGCGCCAATGAAAAATGTTGTCAAAAGAGTTTCAACATCTGTTAGCATGACATCAGCCTGCTCTAACATTTTCAGCTCCCCAGGCAGATCTTCAAGAAGTCCACGAATCTTTGATCTGGCGGCCAGGCTTGGCAACTTAGGTTGTGAAAGATTTGCACTGTTTATAACATAATCTGTTTGTCATTGTTTGTGTTCTTCGTTACAATAACTCTTCATTTGGTGCTGAGACGTTCGTTTTTGTTGTGTTGTGTGCGCCAACCTCTCTATCATTCCTAAAGCCATCCAAACTCTACCAAGCCTACTTCTGCTGTCCCACCACTACCACTCTCTACCACCGCCACCACCCTTCCATGTGTCCACGCCAATATTTCCAGTGTCCAAGCACCACAAAGCCCAAGTTCCATGCCTACAAGCCAACCAGTCCAGTGTCCAAATGCCCACCCAGTTCTACGCCCATCCAAGCAGAGTGATGCCATTCGTTTCCGCCATTTGTTTCACAAGTCTCGAGTCCATGAGTTCCACATGTCCTTCAAGCAGAGCCCAAGCGAATGAGCCGCACTGAATGCCATCTCTCCGTTCCCCGTCTCTCCGTTTTCCCACTCTGGTGTGATGAAAGATTTGTACTGTTTATAACACTCACTTGTCTAATCTGTTTGTCATTATTTGTGTGTTATTTGTTACAATAAACTCTTCATTTGTGACCATGTTCACATACATCCACCAATTCTACTTCTTCTGAGTGCTCATCACTCAAAGCAAAAACTGCATAATGCATCTTGCATGGGCCTTCTTGACGCACATGTGCAGCAAAGCCAAGTTTCATGTACCGTTTGAACTGTTTCAACCCACATTGAATTGCATTCACTGCGCAGATGTTTCCACCATGCTGTTCAACCTATGTCAGGATTATAAACAACAGTTGAAAGCTGAACGCTTGCGCCTCCTTCTATCGGCCCGATGGACGGTCACAAGTGAACAGTATGCACCGTATTTACACATGGGTCTAAATAAAGCAATTATACTTCGCGTTGGTTATATACTGTACGGTTGGCCTAAATAGGCGACGACTAACTAGACTACGTCTGTCCCAACAAACCGAGCTGACAGCTAGTAAATCTTTATTGCCACACACAGCTTCCTTCCTCCCTTCAGCGTTCTAGTAGCGAACCTCACTTTTTGTTTAAAAAACGAAAAACTTCGACAACCAGTCAATGCCATACTGCGAATGGCCTGACAATCAAATGGCAAAACAATAAGCGGCAATTATAAACAAACAACAAATCGAATTCGTAATTCGACACTCCGAAGAGCGGAGAAACAGAAGAAAGTTAGTAGTAGGGATGATAGTAGGAATTAGACTGTCCTCCTCTTCCTCGATTAGTGCGTCCACCTCGTCCTCTTGGATAAAACTGGCCACGCGACCCTCCACAATCCGAACCGTCGAAATCGTACTTGACAGTAGTGGTAGCAGTCTGTGAGCGCATGTGTCCAGACGGTTGTGGGTACCTGACGGCCGGATATGGAGGGGGGTAAAATCCACCACGAGGAGTGGGGTTGAAATGACTGCGTTGCAAATGACGGCATTCCCACGTGAAATGGTTGCTTTTGCGGCAGTGGGTACAGTACTTGCGCGTGTTGTCGACCCCACGGCCACGTCCACGCATGCCACGTCCTCGCTGTACGTAGTTATTGGCCCGAACATTCACCTTGTAGTTGTTAGAGGTGTAGGTGTTAGCAGGTTTGGAGGCGACTGCGTTAGACTTCTCTATGTACCGATCAGGCATTTGCACATTCAAGACCGATCGATGCCTGGCAACCGGCAACAAGATACCATTATCAACCTGCATTGGGCTAAAACACGTACATGTGAATAGTTTTAGTTTTCGGCTGACCCTTCCAAAGGGATCAGTAATTTGACGGCACGAATCAACAACTTCCCTTTAGCCGTACGGACCTGAGCCGAACGACACATGCTGTCTGATCCGATAATTAGGTTTTTGATTCTAGCAAATTTCCACTGGGCTCGAGGGGTAGAATCTTTTAGAAGCACCACAGTGCCTGGCTTCAAAAGTGGGTCAGAAACTACACTCCCTGCCCTTTGTGACAGTCTGTTATGAGCCTCTCGCAAATTTAGCAAGTACAAAGCGCACCATTCCTTCCAAAACTGGTTTATGTATTTTTGGGTAGAGCACCAGTAAGCTTCCAGCTTCTCTCTTTGCTTGCCTTTGTTGGAAGGAGGCGTAAATTCAGGGTCGGAGTCTGTGGAAAGAGGCGGCAGCAAAAAATTAGAGCGACCTCCTACCAACTGAGCGGGCGTAATAACGTTCTCGAATGACTCGTTAATGGCTACCAGCGGACGGCTGTTGAGTACAGCTTCGGCCTCAATTACAAGTGTTTCGAGTTCAGCGAGTTTAAACATCCGCGAGCAAATTACACGTTTCAAAACACGTTTTACGGACTGTACGAGTCGCTCATAAAACCCACCCATCCAGGGGGACATAGATGGAATGAATTTCCATTTTACGCCTTTGCTAGACAATTCTTGCGAGACTTTAGACTCCTTGAAGTTGGTTTTACTCCATAGAAAAGCCAATGCTTTATCGGCGAGCTTGAATTGGGTAGCATTATCAGAGACAATTAGATTGGGGACATCTCTCCTGCCACAGAACCTTTTGAAGGCGTCCAGAAATGCCTCTGCATCGCAACTTCTTACTACCTCTAAGTGAACAGCGCGCGTTACACAGCAAGTCAGAAGGCAAATCCACACTTTCGACTGCGCTGTGCCCTCCCCTCGCACAAACAAGGGCCCCAAATAATCCAGACCAATGGATTGGAAAGGGGGCTGCCGGTTTATTCGAAAGGAAGGTAAAGAAGGCATGGGAGGAGCTAAAAACGGCTTTTTGTCCCAGCGCCGGCAAACAGGACAGCTTTGTAGAACTGACTTAACAGCCCACCGGCCTTGCGGTATCCAGTATTTGTAGCGCAACAGACCCAGGGTCTGGTTAGGGCCGGCATGCATAGCCTTTACGTGCACTGATCGAATAACCAGACGCGTCAACGAATGGTTTCTAGGCAAAAGTTTTGGCTGAGCGGCTTCAGAAGTTAGATGCGCGTTTTCAAAGCGCCCAGTACAGCGAATAATTTGGTCAGCATCTAAAACCAGCCCTAACTGCCGAGCTAGCGGAGGGAGTGGTTTAGCGCGAGCCAAAAGCGCACTTCGCTCTTTAGCAAAACCAGTCTCTTGCGCCCAAAGAATCCAGCGATTCCCGCGACGACGCAGGTTCGATTCCTGCTCTGGGCACCACTTGAACGCTTGCGCCTCCTTCTATCGGCCCGATGGACGGTCACAAGTGAACAGTACGCACCGTATTTACACACGGGTCTAAATAAAGCAATTATACTTCGCGTTGGTTATATACTGTACGTTTGGCCTAAATAGGCGACGACTAACTAGACTACGTCTGTCCCAACAAACCGAGCTGACAGCTAGTAAATCTTTATTGCCACACACAGCTTCCTTCCTCCCTTCAGCGTTCTAGTAACGAACCTCACTTTTTGTTTAAAAAACGAAAAACTTCAACAACCAGTCAATGCCATACTGCGAATGGCCTGACAATCAAATGGCAAAACAATAAGCGGCAATTATAAACAAACAACAAATCGAATTCGTAATTCGACAAAAGCTTCAGCCCCATCTGTTGTTGTGTCCCCATCTGTTGTTGTGTTGTCTAGTGCTGTCATACTTTTTTCTGCAGTGAAGCCGCAAATACGGTCACAAGCTTGTAGAGGACTCGCTCGCAAGGTGCATGTTTGTAGCCAATCTCAGAGCAGTACACTTGGTAAAGCTTGATTAGATGGGTAGTACACACTGTTTGGAGGCAGTTTGGTTTTTCAATTCTCTCTCCAATGTCACACTTTAGGGTTCTGCTGCTGTGTGCTACATCTTGCAAGTATTCTGACTCGAAGATGTGATGCCATAGATTGAGTTCTTGGTTTGGGGCTGCAACTGTTAGAATCGCCACAATACCACTTGAACAGGTTGCAGCCAGTCTCCTCTTCTCTCGTGCATCAAGGTTATCAAAGTGCTTTGCTAACTGATACTTCAGTTGCACTGGTGTCTGGACTACAAACTCTGCATTGCTGCAGTAGAGCCATTGCCTCTCCACTGTCAGCTTTAGATAGTCTCATTTTTTCCTGCTGAGCACAGCATGCAGTTCAACCGATTACAGAATAATGAATTCCCATCTTTTCTAGATGCTAGCAAAAACGCTTGTATTATGCACAGAAATTTACCGATGGTTCTGGAATCTGACGACAGAAAACTGTTTTTTTGCTGGTATACTTGCTCTATTGTCTGACATAAATACATCAAATTAATCTACAAATCAAGCCTTCTTCAATGGTATAAGCCATTGTGTAAAAGGAATACATCAGACGAAATTCCAGTCATTTGAATGTGTTGGTAAAAACGAAAAGGTAAAAAATAGGCTGAATTTTACTGACACCCAAACTTCAGAGGCTATAAAGTGGCCGTCTACCATCGATGACCCCCCAATATTTTTTATGGATCGAAAGCTTATGTTAGGAAGTGTTTAGAACTGTAAACAGCTCGGAATGAATTTGCCTAGTTTTTGAGATATGCTCGATTGAATTTTTCAAGTCATGAAAAATCGCATTTTTCGAAGGTTCACGTTGAAACGAAGAACACCACGAGATTCAGCGTTCCCGTTTTGACTAATTTTAAGTATTTAATTTCACTGATTCAGAAAAAAATAATTTGGTCTGGCTCAAAAGGTTTCGCCAACCATAACTATAGTACAAATTCAGCTAGGAAAATTTGCCTACCAGATTCGTTTTCTGCATCGAAAACTGTCCTAGAATATCGATATTAGAACTTTCAAAAACGATTTTGAATTTTTTTTGACCCGCCAGTGTATCACTTTTGGCCCGTTTTCTCGTGCAGAGACAACTAAATTGAAATATTTCAGTCAGGCACTTAACGCCATATAAGGTTCTGGTGCCTAGGGTCTCGGTATACTACAGTATCCAATCCCGATGGGACCGTCATATACACGTAGGGTAGGGTAGTGGGGTGATTTCCAAAAAAAGTGGAAAACAAGCGGTGAAATTGTCAATTTCCCCTAAAATGACACCAAAATTTTTGAGAGCGGGGCGTGGACAGCCTGAAGGAGGCCTTGGTCAGCGCGGGGGAGGGCTACGGTACCAGACTCATCACAGGCCAGCCCATGAATGAGGCCCCCACCCCCAAATTTTAGGATTTTGACTACCCCAAACACTTTTTTCGGCTCAACCACAAAGTCCGAAGGTAGGGGTACCAAATATTGTATTGGTGTCTAGGGTGACTTGACTTTGACTTGACTTAAGTCGCTTGCCCACTAGATGGGGCGTTGCGGAACCTCATCTTTTTCAGCATGTCTCGCCATTGGGCTCTGTTCAGTGGATTGGCGCTCTCGTTTTTCAGATCGTCACGAACATTGTCTTTCCATCTGGTTCGCGGTCTCCCTGCCGGCCTTTTCCATTCTCGTTTGTTTGGGCGAAATTCAAGCAGTTTGTGTGGCAGCGCGTTTGGGTTCATTCGTTTGATATGACCATACCATCTCAGTCGACTAAGTTTGGCTAGCAATGAGGCATGAGGCTGACCAGTCCGTCTTCTCACTTCTTCATTTCTGATGAAATGGAACCACTGGATTTGCTCAATTTTCCTGAGGCTTTGGTTGTCAAAAACATTTAGCTGATTCTCAAGTCCTTTGGTCATTGTCCAGGTTTCTGCAGCATATAGGACAGATGACAAAATAAGCGCCTGGTACATCTTCATCTTTGTGGACCTCTTAATGTCACGTCTCAGCCATAGCGGTCTTGTCAGGTTGCTCATTTTTGTTTGGCAGATTGCGATTCTTCGGCAGACATCATCTTGGCAAGATCCGTTACTGGACAACTCTGCTCCAAGATATCTGAATTTTTCCGTGAACTTAACGCTCTGTCCATGTATCCGCAGTTCGTCTGGTCGGTCCATGTGGTCTGGGGCTAGTAGTTCCGTTTTTTGCCAGTTAATCTTCAGGCCCAGTTTTTCAAACTCGTCATTGACTGTGTAGAGTCCAATTTCCAGGTCTTCCAAGGAGTCTGTTAGGAGCGCGATGTCATCGGCAAAATCCAAGTCCGTGATTGAATACTCTCCAATACGAAAACCAGAGAGGGCTGGTTGGCTTTGGTTCATTACATAGTCAATCACTGTATTAAACAGGGCCGGTGCTAGGTCACATCCTTGTCTGACGCCAGTTTGTAGTTCAAAGGTAGGTGATTCTCTTCCACTCACTTTGACTGTTGCCTCTGGTTTGCTGTAGATGGTCATAAGGATTCTTTTGAGTTTCGCTGGGATTTGTAGCAGTTCAATTATTCTCCACATTCTCTTCCTCTCGACTGAGTCAAAGGCTTGTTTTAGATCAATGAAGGCAATAAACAGGGGTCGTCGGTATTCTCGGGCTAGCTCAATTATCTGTCGCAAGGCAAAAATCTGGTCCACTGTCGATTTTCCAGGTGTGAAGCCGGCTTGTTGCTCTCGTCTCTTCCTAAGTAGGTGAGGCAGTAGTCGGTTTAGGATGACTCTGGCAAATACTTTGCTTGGGGTAGACAACAACGTTATCCCTCTGTAGTTCTGGCAGTCAAGTGGGGAGCCTTTCTTTTTCCATAGTGGTATAATAATTCCTCTGTTCCACTCAGTAGGTATCTTTTCTGATGTCCAGCACTTGTTGAAAAACTTGGTAAGCTCAGGGATCGTCGAGTTTCTGAGGTTCGCAGTCAGAGAGAGTTTAAGGCGGCCGGGGGACTGGCCCTGCGCGCCCGAGTTTTAACGCCTTTACTGGCGGCCATTTTAAGCCTGGCAAGGCGTGGGTTTTCCCCTGGACTGGCATTAGCACAATTTGATTTAATGATAATAATAATAATAATAATAATAATGGAGATAATGGAGGGAAGGGGATGGGCAGGCAGGATGCAGGGAGGGGACGTTCGGGGATCAAAATGTCCCTGCATCATGGGGTGAGGCACTTCTGTTGATTTTGGCTTGGAGGGGCTTCCTTCAGCAGAGGCCCCAATTATAACACCATCCCAGGTCTGTCACATGAAAACGCCACAGGTATCCCTAAGAAAGGACACCCAGGTAGCGCCACATGTACAGGTCTGGGATGGTGAACTTTGGGGCGCTGAAGTAACCCCCTTAAGCCGACTCCAGGTGTCTAGGGTAGGGTTACCATATACAGGGTGTGCCAAAAAAAAACAACCCAGCAGATTTTTCGCTGTAGCAACCGCAAATCTCAACCGATTTGAATGAATCCTTTTTTAAATGAAAGATAAATAAATTCTTGAAAGAGTGATGCAACGTTTATTAATGTATTCTGCTTAGTTCCTGAGATATTCACTCTCAAATTCAAAACTGTGATTTTGGCAGTGAACAAGAGGGAATTTTTCTTTTTCCGCTGCACTTCGTAATAAAACGGATTCCTGCTACTGTTGAGGGCTATTGGAGCTTTACTGGTGACACATAAACTCGGTTCACTTCAACAGTAAAGTGTCATTAGCCCCCAGCAGTAGGAATCTGCTTTATTATGAAGTGCAACGGAATCGCTCTTGTTCTTTGCCAAAATCTGTTTTGACTTTGAGGGCAAATATCTCAAGAACTAAGCAGTGAATCTCAATAAAAATTGCACCAATCTTTGAAGAATTTATCAATCTTTCATTCAAAAAAGGATTCATTCAAATCGGTTCAGATTCATGGTTGCAAAAGTAAAAAATCTGCTGGGTTGTTCTTTATCACTCTTGTTCACTGCCAAAATCTCTGTTTTGACTTTGAGGGCAAATATCTCAGGAACTAAGCAGGCTATCTTAATAAGCGATTCATCGGTCTTTCAAGAATTTATTTATCTTTTATTTAAAAAAAGATTCATTCAAATCGGTTGCGATTTGGGGTTGCTACAGCAAAAAATCTGCTGGGTTGTTTTTTTTTGGCACACCCTGTATATGGCAGCGGTACCTTATTTCTGTGGTACCACCACACAACGCGAACGTAACGGTAAATGATACAGACATGGGCAAAGGGGGCTGAGGGGGTTGCCCTCTCAGGCTTTGACCTACCCCAACCCCTCAGGCCGCCGCTTACCCTCCCTCTGGAATTTTTGAGGAAGAATTTTGTATTGAAAATTATGATAAAAGTATGCCGCCACTACCCCTAGGGATTTGAAATTTTACCACTCCCTCAGCCGAAATGCTAGCCCATATCTGGTACCATATACGGTACCCTATGGCGTTAAGTGCCTGACCGTACATAGTACTATTTAGAGAAATGATTCAAATTTTCATCAAATTCTCTCATACTGTACCTTCGTAATCCGGAAAAGCAGTGGAGAGTGGTTTTGTGCGAAGTTTGAGTTTGAACAGATCTGTTTTGTTCAGGAATAAGATGATAGTTGTTTCAGTGAAGAAGCTGCTGTTTGCGATAGTAGTGAATAGACTGAGAGTCTCTGTCATTCGGTTCTAAAAAGATTAATTGGAAACGAATTTAATTTAGAAGAGCGCTTGCTCACAGTGCTTCCGTCCTCCCGTAGCACTTGATCGTATTCGCTGAGTCCACAAACAAAAATAATTGCATTCACGTTGTCGAAGCAATGGATCCATTTTCGGCGCTCCGAGCGCTGTCCTCCGACATCAAAGATTCTTCAAGCAAACAAGATGGCAGAGAAAGAAAATGTACAGGTAGACCTTAGTTACTACTAACTAGAGTGTCACCTGATACTGGATATTGGGTGTATCATACATGCAACAGGGGTGCCTGCCCCCACCCGACCCCCTGGATGGGGACTCGGCACCCCCGAGACGACTTTCCCGACGCCCCTCCGATTTTCCTGGCAAGTAATTTTTTGAGGAAATCTTTGGGATTTTTTACAATTTCAGACACAAAATTGCCAAAATCGCCTGTAAAATACTAAAAAGTCAATCCTAACTAGTTAATACTTCATTAATAATAAAAATGAAAATGTACCTGAAATTGAACTTTTGTGTGTGAAAATCCAGTTGCAAAATTCCAGTTGTGGCCGAACGTGTTTTAAGTACAACTTCTACAGTTGGTAAGTAGTCCGTTTCTGTCAGTGCTTCAATGTTATTCAAAAAGCTGAAATTTCAGTACATTTTACTTTAGGTTTGAAGTTCTAACAAAAACTATAGTAAAACAAAAATTAATAATACTAGTAGTATTTACTAGTAGTAAAGTAATCGTAAAAAGTAAAATTAAGAGCCAATAGGAAAGTAAAAATATAATTAAATTACCAAACGGCGTCAATAGAAAAATAGAAATTTTACTACTACTTTACTAGTTTTTGGTGAATTTTGGTGGTAAATCTTGATCAATTTTGCACTAAAAGATGTGTTGGTGCACTTTGGTCAGGCAAATTTCACACTTTTCTTACCTCTAAAATTCTGGAGAACTTTGTATCGTGATCATATTTAGCAAGTATTTGGCACCAGCATCTTATCAATTATTTATAAGATCTTGGCACCACTGATGCAAAATTGCACCTAATGACTGTAAAATCGTAGTAAAATTCTTAGTAGTGATGCAACCGGGAGCGGAATACCGGGATTCGGGAAAACCGGGATTACCGGGAAATGAGAATACCGGGAAAAACCGGGATTGCCCGGAATACCGGGAAATCGATCAGAACGCCTGCAGCACGATAAGACATAACTGTTTTCAACATCCTGTTTAGCTATTGATACCGTTTCTAGTCGGTTTTCTCAAGAGTTTTCTCTCATAACGGGCTAAAACTACAGTACACTGTGAGATTTTTGTTGAATGGGTTAGTGAGTTGGTTTGGCAGGCACCAGGCAGCTCGATGTCAATTGGACCAAAAGAGTTGTGTAAGAATAGCCAATCAATGAGTGGCTTTGCTCAATTGAAGGTCTGTAAAAGAACGTTGGGTATACAGTAGATGTCACTGAAATTAATAGTATCTGCAAAAAACTGTCAATACTACTTAGACCTATTTCCTCAGAGAATTTCAATTTGTAGTCTTAGTTTGTAGCTAAAAATTTTCGCAAAAATAATTTGTAGTCTTAGTTTGTAGTTTTTCAAATTCAGGTTAAAAAAATATGTAGTCTTAGTTTGTAGTCAATTTGTAGTCAGGTTACCAATCGTCAGAAATTCCATATTACAGCAAATTTTTGTCAATTGAACAATCAGTCGTAGAAATGCCTTGCAAAAATTATAACCGGAGGCCTGTTAATTGTTCTTCTGCGAAAAAAATCGTCTCTTCTAATAGATTTTTCTGAAAACAAACGGACGGAATTTAATGTTTAACAGAATTTAAATCCTGAACATTTGGTATTTTTCTAAAAACAGAATGAGATATTTTTTAAAAACTAAGACAAGAAAAAACACGAACAAATTTGCAAAAGTCAATGATGTCGTCACTTTTCTTTGAAAATTTATACGGGTAAAAAAGCGGGAAAATTGGAAAAACGATCTTTTTAACAGTTTACATTAAAAACAGCTTCGTTCTTGGTATTTGGTAAGCTTATCATAAGCTCAAGACAGCTCAAAGGCCGATTGGGGACTCAATTTATATAAAATTACATTAAAAATCGGAAAATTTCCAAGAAAAATGACTACAAATTGACTACAAATTCGCAAATTATGAAAAAGTAGTTTGTAGTCAATTTGTAGTCAGCCAAAATAATATGTAGTGTAGTCTTGATGAAGTCATAATCGCCGAAAATATGTAGTTTGTAGTACTACGAATTAGGTCGAATACTACTATAAAATATATTTCCCGGTATTCCCGGTATTTCCTGGTATTAAAGAATGTGTGAACCGGGATTAGAAACCGGGAGTGAAAATACCGGGAATTCCCGGTTCTTCTGGAAATACCGGGATCCCGGTTGCAACTTGCATCACTAATTATTAGTAAAACTAAAATTAGTAAAATCGGAGCTGCTTTGTAGTAAAACAGAAATAGAAATTAAATTGAAGTGCTGAATCTGTAATAAATTCAGTAAATAGTAAAATAAAATTCCACTGGTAAAATACAGTTTAAAACAAAAATATCTTAGATAAAATCTCTATTTACTGCCTTAGCACCTACTAAAACTGTTTCTTAGAAACAGAAGTAGAGTAATTCCATGCTAATTCTGTTAAATTATGACTACTAGCTGTTACACCGCTTCCGAACAGAATCGTTAAGCAAACCAACGCACAATTCTGCATTATCCAGCAGTTGAAATTCACTTCTCCGCTCGAGACATTGCTGCACTCCACTGTCCAGCCAAATTTGGTTTATAGTCGTCCAAATATTTGGCAAAAGAATCAGTTGTGATGCACATTTTCCAGCCATTAGCATAACGTGAGCCTAAAAGAATTGATTTCGGTAATAAGTCTATAATAATCTAATTTTTGTACCTACAAAACATTCATACTTGTAAATTGGGGTCTCCAGTAGCAATATTCAGATTGATTATAGCATCGCACAGATTAATTGCTGATTCGCAAATGTTGTGCAACACTAACACCTTATACTCCTTCAGCTGCTGCTCAGAAAACCCGTCTTTATGCTGAATTCTGAAAGAAAACAGAACTGATCTGTCTGATGTGCTAAAATCTACTTGGTGCACATTTCATCTGCTCGGCTTACTGTTGTTTGTTTGTGTATACACATACACATTTAGCAATACCCAAAAATACACAATGTTTTTTGTTTTGTACAGACAGAGACTAAAAATCCTCGTAAAGTCTTTCAATGGTTCGTAAGTAACTCAACTTCAAAGCTATTCTACTTTTAACATGCATTTTGCGAGAAAGTCAACTTTGCTATAAGGGAAGGTGTTTAAGCAACTTTTTTTCGCGGATCCGGCTGCGAGTTCGTAATCACTCCCAGGGTTCAGCGGAGGCGGAGTCCAGTGTACGCGGCCGCCATTATCTATATTGGTTTTTGTAGAACTCTTTTTTCCAGTTTTTGCTTGGTCTGTTTTTCATGATGGCTTGGCCGTTCAGCCTTTCTCATAGCTGTGCAGCTGATCTGTTCGGTTACGATTGTACGTATGGCCGACTTGTTGCAGTCGTTCCTTGCAGAGTGTGTAGCTCCTTTCTGAGAGACTTCTCCTCCTTTCACAGGTCTGCCTTGACTGACTGGCTTCGAGCCTTTGCCTACTCCATCTCGGCGGCGTGAGCGCGATGTTCCATTGACGCTAATCCGCTTTCCATGGTTAAATATGTGACGACCTTTAGAGGCCGCCGCAAACAACAGAGACACCACTTGACTGGGAGTTGATTTTTCGAACAGCTGACCAACCTATTTCAAAGCCATATAAGTGCTTGGATCGTCTAGTGGGATTGACTGAATCGCAGCTACAACCTGATGGGTGACTACCTCACGTTGCTTAGCAACTTCTTTCTCGTTCAACCAGAAAGTTGAGACTTGATTTTGTTGAACCAGTGCAACAACGTCTTCTTCTGTCTCCATTTCCAGCTCGGTCCTTTCCCCAATTGCTTCAGAAGATTCTGCACCATAAAACTCTGGTTCTGGGGCATCTTTTCCGAGAGCCACAACTGCCATTCGATAACGATCACTGGGCTGCACTTTTGGAGCATTGACTAGGGCCACATTGAAGTGGTGACTAACTCCATATTGGTGCTTGCAAATCGCACCTGAAAAGCCAATAGGACAGGTACATGCAGGCAGGTCAATGTCCACAAAGTATGTTGATTTGTTGTCTTCACTTGGGACTTCAAACACATTCTCATCTATGACAGATATTTTTGATGCTTCAAGATATGCGGCCTTGCCCTTTAAGGACCTTGCTGAGCTTGCTTTGCGGCAGCTTGCATAATCGAGCAGGCGGTTCCGATAATACAGCTCCATTCGACCGCAAATAGACAAAAGCAGGGCAACAGGGTTGTAGAATTTAAGACGCAATTTCTGAGAGGATTCAGGATTGCTCCCCAAATTGGTCTGGGTCACATCACCGATTTTGCTCATTTTTACATACATATAAGTATGTGTCAAAAAACTGCGAAGCCCAAAGTATGAGCTCCGGTGCACCCCCCAGAGCACCAGGGCCCCCTTCCAAAGTAAGGGTGGTCGAGCCAAAAATCCAAAATTCAGGTGTCCGCTTCAGACCAGCGTTATACACTCAACATTTGTGCTAGGTTGACATTCAATACACCAACAGATCCGCAATGACATGCACATTTCAAAAATGGTATCCAAAATGCGCTTTAATCTCTCCGTACCGCTGTTTTTGACCAAAAATCCGGTCGAACGCCATTTTTTTGCTTACTGACCGAGACATTGACCCTAACCTTTGCACCTTGGAATGACGGGACAGACGTAGATTTTTTATATTATTTTGCCTACTAAACCCGCAACATACACACAAAATTTGTAGAAAATCATCGCGTGCCAACGGGTCGAAATTGGCTCTGGAAGTGTTGGACGAAAAAAATTTTTCGTTAAATTTTGACAAAAATTTATTCTCTGGGTCAATTTTTTATGCTGATGACGATTCTGATAACTGTTTTTGTGAAAAATCGCAATTTCGCCGGAAACACGCAGATTTATGTTCAGTTCAGCAAGAAGAGATGATCTGTTTCTGTACTCATTATTGTCGTGTGAGTGCGTGTATGAGTGCGTATTTGCTTAAGCGTTTTAGGTGCGAGTGATATTATCATAGAGCGGTGTGTCCGCAAGGCTGTCACCCCTCTGGTGTAAAACATCTCTGCTGTAACTGGCAGGTTAGCGAGACTGGTCCGCTACCGGCCAGTGTGTGTGTAATTGTACCCTCTCTGCGTGTAGCCGTTCGTTACTCTTTCTATTTGTTATTAAAATACGGCCGTCCCTTCTGCTCTATGGCTTGTTAGCACCGTGCAGCAAAACCGAACTACACTCACGCGCCGACGACAACCACTCGTGCCCACCGTGTCATTGGCGACGCCGGAGTAGTCAATTCGCAGCTGTCGGTCACTACAATTTTTGCCACCTACTGCCAAGCCATCGGGGTGCAGTTTGGACACTGCGTGTCATCGCCGTATCCAGTACTTATCGCGATCTGGTTCAGTCTGGGATACTGTTCCTAAATCGCGCCATCATTCGTCACAACCGCCGATCGCTGCTGCCTGTTTTCACCAACGGGGCCGACGCAAGACCGGGACGCCGATCAAAGCCGACCCAGCACTGTAGTCAAAGGGTACCGTTTATTGGGACGCCGATACATGTAACCGGCGACTAGCGCAAAACAACCAGCCAGCCAGTCGATCAGTGCCAAATTCGAAAAAGTGGTAACGAAAAGTGGCAATGACTGATCAGGAGCAGCGGCAGCATCCAGGACCAGCCAACCCGGTGCAGAGGGAAGCAAGAAGGGCCTGGAACATTCCAGACGTCCAACCATTCTGGCCTGTCGGTAGTCCAGAACCAAGGTCATGGACCAACTTCATATCGGAGATGGAGTTGTGGATCGAGCAACAAGAGATGAAGGAGGGCGTTCACATGACAGACCATGAGCTCAACAGCGCCATCACCAGTCGCCTCGGGCCTCAGGCGTTCGAGAGATTCAGGGACAGTGTTGGTCTGGATCGAGCAACAACAAGCCACCATGACTACAAAGAAGCACTCAGTAAGCTGTTTAAAGTGAAACGGTCTGCAGTCAGGGCCTATAAAGAGTTCACCTCCATCAGACAGCTACCCGGAGAGACAACTACAGAGCTGCTCTGCCGCCTCAGGCGGGCAGCCACTGAGTGCGACCTGCAGAACAAGCCCGTCAATTACTTCATCGCTCTCCAATTGGTGTGTGCTATTGGAAGCACATACACAGCCGTGCAGGAAACGTTGCTGAGCCGTGCCGCGCCAGATCTAGGTGAGTTTACCAACCTCCTGCAAGCTGCTGAAACTGCCAAAGCAGATCAAGCTGCCATCGACGATAATGCAACAATTATGGCGATTGTTGCTGCCGCGCAGAAGCAGAAGCCAGGACAGCAGGCAAACAAGAAGAAATCGTGGGGATCATCAGGCCAGGGTTCTGTTGGGAGGAACCTGCACACCTACGGGTATGCCTACGGGTGCTGGCCACACCCCCACCAGCAGCAGTCAAGCTCTCGGTATGCAGTTGGCCAACAGTGTGGAAACTGTGGCTATGAGCGACACACCAGCCTGGATCAGTGTCCAGCGCGCAATCGAGTGTGCCAATTCTGCAAGAAGAAGGGACATTTTCAAAGCGTTTGCAGGAAGAAAACCCGTCAGGCAAACGTTTCACGCAAGTCAGTGGGGTCCGTTTCCATTGGTGCAGTGCAGCATGCGTTCCAGCTGAGGGTTCAAGTCCAGCCATTGGGACAGCTGCCTCAACTAGTCACCTGTGCTGTGGATAGCCAGGCTGACATCTCGGGACTACCAGAGCCGCTTATTCAGTCACTCTTTCCTGAGTTGAGGACCACACCCACTGATTGTCGCCTTCGCAATTTTGACTGCTCACGTGTCAACGCTGACCTGCAGACTTTCCCGTGCAAAGTCATTCATGGCAATCGGTCAGCCCAAGCCCTGTTCTACGTCCTGCCAGCTCAATGTAGTCCTGTTTTGGGAAAGGACTGCATCCAAGCATTGGACCTGCAACTCTCGGGTGGAGATTTGTCAGTGAAGACAATCACAGGGGCATCTCAGGGTCTTCAGTTGAGACATCAACCATCCTCCAGTCAGGGTTCAAGTGCAAAGGGACAGACCTACAAAGCGCTCATTGGAGGGCGCTACCCTGCTCTCCTCAGCCCTGAGATGGGATTGATTCCAGACCTGCAACACAGGATTGAACTGGAGCCTGACATGAAGCCCTATGAGTGCAAGGTGCGTTCAATTCCAGTCTACCGCCAAGAAGGTGCCCTGAAAGCCATTCAGGAGTTGGCAGATCTCGGAATTTGGACAAAAGTTGATCGTTCTACAGTGGTCAATCCAATGGTGGCCGCAGACAAACCTGATGGATCAGTGCGGGTCACCACCGACCTCACTCGCCTCAATCGTTTTGTGAGACCAGTGCGCTTTCCACTTCCAAACATCCGGGATGTCCATCAGCGCCTAGCCAAATCTACTGTGTTTAGCAGCCTTGACCTGGTCAAGTTCTACCACAACATCGCACTACATGAAGACAGCAAGCCACTCACTGCTACCATAACTCCGTTGGGACTGTTCCAGTACAACAGACTTCCAATGGGACTGTGCGATGCTGGCGCTGTGGCTCAGAAGTTCATTTCCGAGTTGCTTGGAGACATTCCTGGGTGCATTCCCTATGTGGATGACATCATCGTGCATGCTCCAGACAAAGACACCCACGATAAAATTCTTCACCGGGTTTTGGACAGCCTGGAAAAAGCCAACCTTCGCCTTAACATCAAGAAGTGTCACTTTGCCCAGTCAGAGATCAAATTTCTGGGTCGTGTAGTGTCGCATGGAAGCATCAAACCTGCCAAGGAGAACCTGCAGCCAATCGCGAACTTTCCGGTGCCATCCAACACCAAGGAGGTCCAGCGATTTCTGGGTATGCTCAACTACCAGTCAGAGTATATTCCAGAGCTGCACCAACTGGCAGAGCCACTGAGAGCACTCACAAGAAAAGCGCCAAGCAAGGCAGGGAAGACAAGCAAGCAGTTTGTCAAGTTCACCTGGGGCGAGAAACAACAACAAGCTTTCAACAAGCTGAAAGAGGCTGTCTCCAAGGATCTGCAATTGGCATTGTTTGATCCGAACAGGCAGACCATCTTGACCACTGACGCAAGTGACTGTGGGATTGGTGCTACCCTCAGCCAGATCCAGCCTGATGGGACTGAGCGACCAATTGCCTATGGAAGTCACACACTTGATGAGCGCCAGCGCAACTACTCAGCCAGTGAGCGAGAAGCCCTCGCAGCCATGTACTTCGCTGAGTATTGGGAGAAGTTTTTGCTGGGCCGCCACTTCATTCTCAAGACTGACCACCAAGCGCTCACCTCCTTGCTGAAGCAGTGTGGCAATGGCAGGAAGAGTGGGAAGTTTGAGCGTTGGTTCGAACGCCTAAGTGTAAGTAAGTAAGTAAATTTTATTCAACAAGAAAAAGCCTGCATACCACTTCTGTCAGATGAAGGGGCGAGCTGGGCCGATTTCCGGCTCGAAAGCCCTACCCCGAATGAATTGGGAAAAGTCGAGGCATTCCACTTTTGAGCGGAAGCGAGCCAAAGACTGTAAGTCAATGATTTCAGAAGGCAAGTTATTCCAAATACGTACAACTCTGTGTGCGAAGAAATTTTTGCTCACATCAAGACGAAAATGCTTAGGATAAAGTTTTAAACTGTGACCTCTAGTACGTGATTCAAGGACAAACGTAAACAAACACTCAACGGGCAAATCTGCAAGACCCCTGACTATCTTAAAAACCATTACAAGGTCTCTAATTATTCTGCGTTCTTCTAAAGATTTAATGTTTAACTGCAGTAAACGTTCTGGGTACGTTAAAGATTGCAAACCAGGTAAACGACGAGTGAATGAGCGCTGCACTCTTTCTACCAAGTCAATATCTGATAATAGGTATGGACTCCAAACTTCGGATGCATATTCAAGTTTCGACCTCACAAAGACGAAATACATTTGTAAAAGGAAATTTCTGTTCCGTGATTGAAAAACCCGAAAAATTGAGTTTACGGCCTGGAAAGCTTTGGTAGCAATATATTGACAATGCCTGGAGAACTTTAAATTTGAGGATACTATGACGCCTAGGTCAACAATTTGATCCACTGCTGGTAACAGAGTTTCTCTTATTTGATAAACAGTTCTTGCATTTCCGTATTCTAAGTGCAAAACAGAACATTTTTGAATAGCCACATCCAGTTGCATTTGTGTAGCCCACTCATAAACATTAAATAAATCGTCTTTTAGCATATCGTTTTGACAAAATCTGTTAGTTGCAAAATATAATTTTGCATCATCTGCGTAAAGTTTCAAATGTGAAAAACGTATAACCTTTTCAAGATCATTTATGTAAATTAAAAAAAGAACAGGGCCTAACAAACTACCCTGGGGAACACCAGAAGTCACACTTTCTAAAGAGGAAGAATTACCATCTAGATGAACATACTGTTTTCTATCAGTAAGGTAAGCACATAACCATGCTAACAGAGTACCAGAGATCCCTATTTGTCGAAGTTTAAATAACAACTTTGGATGAGATACACTGTCAAAAGCTTTTGCTATGTCGAGATATATAACGTCTACTGTTTGATGGGTATCCAACATACTTGTCCAATCGCTGAGGCAAGAAAGTAACTGGGTAACAGTAGAGCGCTTACTCAAAAAACCATGTTGCGCTGTTGATATCTTATTATAGGTCCTTAAATAATTTACCAAACGTTCCCTAACAATTGACTCCAAAACTTTACTAGAAGCACAAAGCAGACTAATCGGTCTGTAATTTTGAACACTTGAATGTGAACCTTTTTTATGCAACGGTATAATCTTAGATACCTTCCATTCATTAGGCAATTTTTGAGAAGCCAACGAAAAACTAAAAATTCGTTCAAGAGGGAAAGCGATAACAGAACTGAGTTTACGCAAAAAGAATTGAGGTATTTCATCAGGACCAGCAGATTTCTTAGACGCTAACTGAGACAAATGAGTTATTACATCTACTAAATCAACATTTACAGAGGATAGAAGTGGAGCTTCAATAAAACGATCAGTAACTAAAGGAATACCATCGTCCACTTTAAATACTGAAGCAAAATATTTGTTAAATAATTCAGCTTTCTCATTAGAATTTGAGACGGGAAGTCCGGTATTGGATTCAAGCACAGGAATTTCTGTATTGCAAGTTAAACGAGATCTTACAAATCTCCAAAAACGATTCGTACATCTTGATGTTAAGACAGCATTTTCTGCTAGAAATTCGTCTCTGCGCTTCAATCTCCTAGCCTCACGCACAGCAGTTAACCAGTTTTGCTTATGGTCATCAGTACGATTTTTCTTGTATAAATCGTGCAATCTTCTTTGTCTCTTGTGTGCTTTTCGAGTAGCGAAAGACCAAGAAGAGTTTTGTTTGGAACGAACAACACACAAGGGCACAAATTCATCAATTACTCTACTTAGTTCAAATTTAAACGAAGCCCAAAACTGATCAACGTCTGTACAGAGACTAAAGATTGAAATCCAATCGACACTTGCAAGGCTCAAGCATATATCGTCTACATTTGCCTTAGAAAAATTTCTGAACACTCTTGTACTAACCTCAACTTCAAAAGGACCCAAACACACTTTCAGACCGAAGTGATCCGACATTCCTAAAGGATCAATAACTTCCACACATTGCACCATTTTTTCTTCATTTACAAAAAATAAATCTAATATATTACCCTTCTCATGAGTCGGAACCAGTACGCATTGCATTAGACCAAATTCCAATGTACCAGCACGAAAATCTTGACTAGTAGATAAGAGCTCAGGCTCAGTTTCTCCCCATCGAATATCTGGGTAATTAAAATCGCCCATCATGATTACAGGACTTTTGTTGTTTATCAGAAATCGGGAAAAATGGTCAGTAACGGCATTAGTGGAACTACGCAAATTTGCTGATGGAGTACGGTAATAAAGACCTAACCGGAACAACACTTTGTTACCATAAGCATAAACGTCTAACCAAAGTGATTCAAAAAATTCTTCGCTAGTTGCACTAATCATTCTACATTTAAGAAATTTTGGAATCAGTAAAAGAACGCCCCCTCCTCGGCCCAAGCGCGCCGCATCGTCTGCTCGAAAAATGTTATGCGTGGCCAAAATATCACCAAACAACACATTATCGTCAGAATTTACTAAAAAGGTTTCAGTTACTGCAATAACTGCGCAAGGTAAACTAGAACAGAAAAAACGCAATTCAGTTAGTTTTCCGAGAATTCCACGCACGTTAAACAGAAAGAAGTCTAGTAATTCATTTCGTCCTCCTAATGGTATAGCAGGCTGATCTAGTTTACCAAGCTAACATCCTTTTTTGGAACACTACGGATCTGACCTTTAGTTACAATCCATTTTTTGCCGGGGTTATAAAACTCATTGCTAGTATCAGAATTACGCACAAAACACTCCTCTCGCAGACGCTTGTCTTCGATGCGCTGTCGAAACGTGAGGTCGGGCCGTACAAACGGTTTGAATTTCGCCTCACGAGCTGTGCCACAAAAAGTGCGAACAGACACAGTACCTTTTGAAAGAAACTTCTTTTTCGACTCGAACGAGGCCAACTTCACCTTCACGATGCGTGGAATGGTCTTACCCGCCTCATCCTTGCGCACTTGACCATCACGGAACACTTCCCGTACTTGAGACTCCCGTCTTCAACTACACTGTGCAGCACACACCAGGCAAATCCAACGTTGTGGCAGATGCCCTCAGCCGAATCCCTGAGTCAAAACGAGCCAAGACTGCAACCACCGGCGTGCCAGACCCGTTTGTCAAGGCACTACATGCTGTGACAGAGCAAATCAAGGGACCAACGTGGTCAAGCCTCCAGAAGCTCACAGCCAAGGACCCCATGCTGCAGCAGGTTATCAAACACCTCAAAGCCAGCACTCCCAAGGACCGGTTGCCAGCAGTGCTCAATTCCTACAAGTCTGTGTGGGACCAATTGACTCTAGAGGATGGATGCGTGTCAAGAGAAGGCCGGGTTGTCGCGCCTCAGCAGTTGTGGCAAACGATTCTCCAACTTGCACACAAAGGCCACCCTGGCATCGACCGCATGAAACGCCTGCTTCGCACCTGGTACTGGTGGCCTGGTATGGACAAACAGGCTACTCACACTGTCAAGTCATGCCAGCCGTGCGAACAGAGCTCAAAGTCTACCCCCAAGGTCAAGCAGCCTGTCCAGGAGCGACCACGGCCTACCAAACCCTGGTCAGAGCTTGCCATCGACATCACTGGCCGTTTTGCTAATGCGCCAGAGGGAAGAGGATACTGCGTAGTCTTGATCGACTACATGTCAAGCTTTCCTGAAGTGCTGTGGACAGAGGACACCACCAGCACCACCATCATCAATTGGCTGAAGGAATTGTTCGCAAGGTATGGACACCCTGCTCAAATCCTCAGTGACAATGGTCCTCAGTTTGTGAGCCATGAGTTCGTCAATTTTTTGACCAGCAGAGGCATCAAACACCTACGCATCACGCCATACAGCCCCGAGCGTAATGGCCTAGTGGAGCGGTTCAATGGGACGCTGAAAGGTGTTGTGGAAACACTCGCACCCAACCCCAGCCGCTATGTGTGGGATGCAGCGATGCTCGACTTCTTAGCCAACTACCGCGCAACTCCTGGTAATTGTAGCCAGAGTCCTGCCGAACTCATGTTTGGAAGACAAGCACGTTTGCCTTTCCAATTCACTCAACCAACTACTCAACCAACGCCTGCTGCCGCAAAACCTACACCTCAGCCTCAAGCTCCAGTGGACCGAAAGCTTATTGGAAAGCTGTACCACCCAGGTCCATTTCGGAAGGGGGAGAAGGTACGCGTGCGAAGACCAGCAGTGCAAATCCGCAAGGGACAGTCACCCTATACCAAGCCGCTGACAATCGTGGAAGTCTTGGGTTTCTGGACCTACCGCTTAGAAGATGGCCAAGTAGTCAATGCTCGCAGGTGCAAACGCCATTATGCCAGTCCCACCGCACCCCAAGATGAGGATTACGTGCAGCGACCTAACGGCCGGGCCAGAGGTCATGGGACTCCACGTGCTAGAACGCCACCGCAGCAGCCGACTCCTCGGCCAGCCACACCATTCTACACGCCGCCACAGCAACGCTACAATTTGCGAGACCGGCAGAAGATTAAGGCTCCGAGACGCCTAATTGATGATCTGTGATACAATGTTGCTGTGTGCTCTTTGTTTCTTTTGGTACCTGCCGGCAACATCACCCTCTCATTTCGAGGAGGGGGGTGGTGTCGTGTGAGTGCGTGTATGAGTGCGTATTTGCTTAAGCGTTTTAGGTGCGAGTGATATTATCATAGAGCGGTGTGTCCACAAGGCTGTCACCCCTCTGGTGTAAAACATCTCTGCTGTAACTGGCAGGTTAGCGAGACTGGTCCGCTACCGGCCAGTGTGTGTGTAATTGTACCCTCTCTGCGTGTAGCCGTTCGTTACTCTTTCTATTTGTTATTAAAATACGGCCGTCCCTTCTGCTCTATGGCTTGTTAGCACCGTGCAGCAAAACCGAACTACACTCACGCGCCGACGACAACCACTCGTGCCCACCGTGTCAATTATGGGTGCATCACAGCGCGTTTTGCCTCATAACCAAAGTTGTAGAGGGGTCCGAGCTCGGTACTGTGGTGCAAGCTAATCTGCGCAACGCGCCATAGTAATGCTATTTTGCGCAACGGAAAAAATCTGCTTTTTCTGTAGTTGGGATGGACGCGATTTTTTCAGTGAATTATAATCTACAGACCTCGGGAACTTGAAAAATGTATTCATTTTGATTCTAGGTGGAACGGTTCCAGAGATAAGCAGCATCAAATTTGGCCGAAAATGCTAAAAATGGCCATTTTTGGCGATTTGCAGATTTCTGGGGGCAGGATTGAAATAACTCGGGACCAACTCAACCGATTTGGCTGAAACTCACAGCTATGGTGCAAAATTGAGTTTTACATCGATTCTGATGCATAAGAACCCTGAAAGACCTTAGGCACTAAGGGTTTTCATGGTCAGAGAATCCATTACTGACATAACTATAATCTCTGGATTACTGTATTTTGATATCCTGACGAGAAAATGTTATGTTTTGCTATTTGGGTGTTTCTGTTACAAGGAAACGATCTCATCGGGACCTCAAAGTACAGTAAAGCGATGATGGTTATGTCAGAAATAGATTCCCCACTCCTGAAAACCTTTATTGACTGCTATATAGAGCGTTTCCTCACACCAGGTACTGTATGCATAAACGCAAAATAACAATTTTCGTGTCGGGACCTCAAAATACAGTATTCCAGTGATTATAGTCAGACATGGGCAAAGGGGGGGGCTGAGGGGAGGTTGGCCCCCCTCAGGCTCTGACCTACCCCCCCCTCAGCCGACCGCTACCCCCCTCAGGAATTTTTTGGAAGAATTTTGTATAGAAAAGTATTATAAAAATATGCCTGGATTAGGTGTAAATGAGCTCAGACTAGCCTATTTTAATGAGAAATAAGCCAAAAAAAACCTTGATTTTAGCCAAAAATCGGACTTTTTGGCTTACCACCCGCTCAGCCCCCCCTCAGGAATTGAAAATTCTACCCCCTCAGCCAAAATGCTAGCCCATGTCTGATTATAGTTATGTCAGAAATGTAGAAAATACATTTCACAGAAAACATGCAACACCCAGATACAACATTTTAGAACTTTTCACTACACAACCTTACGTTTTGTAAGTTTCTTGCCAAACATGTCGGGATTAGTATGTTAGCTGATATTACTACTAGAGTGTAACGATGTTGGCATAAATTCACCACTCATAGTAGGGCAACTTGTCAGCGGGGTCAGAGGTCAAATCGTGTATGATCCGCTCCACATACTGCACTCCAGGACGTGTCTCCACTTCCAGCGGATGGTTGAGTCCACTTCTAGGCATCAGAACGCACGTGCCGTTAAGGTAAAAGTTGGCCGACAAGCACTGAATGTTTTGCGAGCAATTGATGACACAGTTATGCAGAGACGCCTCTTCAGTACTGCTCAGCTTCAGTCCGGACAGGGCCCGATCGGCTTTCACTTTGAATTTGCCGCTTACCGTACTCCCTAAATAGTCGTTTACGTCAATTTCTGTGCGAGACCATAAAAACTTGCAGTAGGCCATGATCTGTCGCACACAGACCAACTTGGCAGCTGGTGCGTTGCAGTCAACCGACTCCCACAAACCGGTCAACAGATCCATCACTGCACATTTGGCGGCTTCCGCAGAGTGACCGTTGGCCCAGTTGGAGTACTGGACATTGGTCACTGGCTGGCCGGTGTCCTCCCAGCGCCGGTCATTTAGAAACAACCACATCTTTTCGTTGTCTCCCAGAACAGATTTGCTGAAAACGTGGCAGAGCAGAGAGGTATAGAAGAAAGAAGAACAGAAGGAAATTTGCTTTCACCCATAATCGTGCATGTGTTTTTGACGTTGCGCCGATCTGATCGTGGGCAAAGCAGCGCCCAAGTCACGACATTGGTTGTCGGCCTCTGCGTATGTGAATAGTTTGGTGTCGTCAAATTCGGTTGAGCTAGACAAAACTGACTCCCAACTGACCAAAGTGGCTGCAAGTATGAAACAGTGTAGGTAGGCGCAATCGCGCGTCGCATATTTCGTCCTCCCGCTAGTTATGTACTTGGCTATAGTGAAAGCAATGAGGCTAAAATGGCCAAACCGAAAAAGCAACAAACAGCGGTTGACTATGACCAAAAATGAAACAGTTTGACATAAATCCGTCACTCACAGTTCACCAGTCGGTCGCAGATGCACGGGAAACGTGCATAATAATCACGCCATCGACCGTCCGGGCCGCAAATTGAAGCCACTGTATGTTTTCTCCATCCATGACAGGCGAAGTGAGGGTAGGCCGCTAAAACTTTCACTTGAAAGGTCACTTTTTCAAATGTACTACTTACCATAAGCAGGTTGGTCTGGGTCGTTTCTGTACGCATACAAGTTACAGCGAGTTGGTAAAACGGGAAGGGAACCGACTGGATCTGCCGTTGCACCGAAGCCGCTCCACAAAGCATGCTGCGTTGGAGAAGATCAACAACGTCACGAGTTGTCCATGGAAACCAACTAGGCCTGGGGCCCCTCTAACACCAGGGGCGCATCAAGCGGACGTTGGGAGCCGACATCACCATGACGTCAACGCGTCAGGCACTCTCTTAGTACCGGGCCTGGCGCCCAACAACAGCATAGCTAGCAGGGCTGTTGGGTCGGTTTTTTTCGTTTTTTTCCGAAAAAAAACCGGTTTTTTTCAACGGGGCTCGGAAAAAAACTAAAATGCGGAAAAAACTCAAGCAAGTTTTTAAAGGAAAAAGGCAAAATAACTGGTTAAATTCGCTTCAAATGCTTTGAATTTACGTTAATAGAAGCCTTACAAGCATATCCATGGCATAACTTAGCTGTTTTTCGCAAAAATACCGGTACCATTTTCATGCAACTTTTATTATTGTATTTTTGGTGTTTTAAAATTAAATTACTACTCAAAAAGATTAAATTAGTGCATTTTGTAATAAGACTCACGCTATTTCGTTGAATTCTGCAATAAAAAGCGATTGTTGAAAAAATTTTTCTGTCATCTCGGAAAATAACTTTTGGAAAAAACCGGAAAAAAACTGGAAAAAAACCGGCTTGAGTTTTTTTCCGGAAAACAAACAGCCCTGATAGCTAGAGTGGCTAGCAGTGACATACATGTAGCTGGGTTTTCGGCTGGGGGGGGAATTTTTCTGATCCAAAATAGGGTTTCAGGGCTATGCCCAAAGGGGTTTCAGCGACCTTTTTTTGGTGTCCAAAAGTGGGTTTCAGCGACCTTTTTTTGGGCTCAAAACAGGGTTTTGAGGACTAAAAATGGGGTAAAAATCCTGTCTGAAGTGCAAAAATTCCGTTTAAAACCCTATTTTTGCTGTAAAACGTGGAAAAACCCATATTTTTAATTTAAAATGTGCAAAAAAAGCTAATTTTGCTTTAAAACGTGCAAAAAAACCCATATTATTCGACATAATACAGTTAAAATGCATTTCTGGAACCTTCTTTAGAGATTTTTAAACCCAAATTAGGGTTCCAGAACCCTATTTTGGCCCTCCAGAAACCCAAATTAGGGTTCTAGAACCCTATTTAGGGTTTCAGTAACTCAAATTAGGGTTCCGGAACCCTATTTCGGCCCTCCAGAAACCCAAATTAGGGTTCCGCAACCCTATTTACGGTTTCAGTAACCCAAATTAGGGTTCCGGAACCCTATTTCGGCCCTCCAGAAACCCAAATTAGGGTTCCGGAACCCTATTTAGGGTTTCAGTAACCCAAATTAGGGTTCCGGAACCCTATTTCGGTCCTCCAGAAACCCAAATTAGGGTTCTGGAACCCAATTTAGAGTTTCAGTAACCGAAATTAGGGTTTCAGTAACCCAAAATAGGGTTCCGGAACCCTATTTAGGGTTTCAGTAACCGAAATTAGGGTTTCAGTAACCCAAATTAGGGTTCCGGAACCCTATTTAGGGTTTCAGTAACCCAACTTAGGGTTTCAGTAACCCAAATTGGGGTTCCGGAACCCTATTTAGGGTTTCAGTAACCCAACTTAGGGTTTCAGTAATCCAAATTAGGGTTCCGGAACCCTATTTAGGGTTTCAGTAACCCAAAACAGGGTTTCGGAACCCTATTTAGGGTTTCGGAACCCTATGTAGGGTTTCTGAAACCCAAAACAGGGTTCCAGAACCCTATTTAGGGTTTTTGAAACCCAAAGTAGGGCTCCGGAACCCAAGTTGGGTTTCTGAAACCCTAATCAGGGCTTCTGGAACCCTGTTTGCAGGTTTACAAACCCAAAATAGGGTTTCAAAAAATTCCCCCCCCCAGAATCCGGCTGGGGGGATTTTCTCCGAAAATCGGGCCTGGGGGGAAATACCCCCCATTCCCCCCAACTACATGTATGAGCAGTGATAGAAGGGAAACGTCCGAGATGATGAACCACGGGGGTTGAGAAATGGACCACATATGTCTGATCGTAGGGCCGTAAGGTCCCCCGCACATCATCGGCGGATCGAATGGGCAAGCATTTCCGCTCAGGGGTTGGTAAATAAAGTTTCAAATCCTTAGGAAATGGTTGATGGGATGGTAAGCCAAAAAATCCGATTTTTTTACTAAAATAAAGGTTGCTTGCCATGTCTGCTATGTTAAATTCTGTTCAACTTGTACAGTGCATAGCACTAGGCGCTTAGTCCACCTGTGAATCAGACTTTAAGGGCCGTCCACAAACGACGTCGTTCCAAAGTCCCGATTTTCCCGACCCCTCTCCCCTAAGGCGACGTCCTTTTCAGTTTACCCCCCCCCCGATAACTGTCTGTCACGTTAGTCTGTTACCATACTGCGCAATCAATAGAATAAATCCCTAGAACCACTCTGGGAAGCTCTTCTGTATGTAAAAGCCTTTGGCAGAATGTACTTAAATTGAAAATATTACAATCGAAGTACCTAAAACTCCGAAAAATGTGACGTCGTTTTTTGCTAACCCCTCGCCCTTCAGTTGCGTTGTCTATCGTCGCATTTCGGCGGATCCCCCGTCCCCCTCTGGAACGACGTCGTTTATGGACGGCCCTTTACAGATATCTATAGTCATAGTCTGCACCAGAGACAATGTGGACCGAGCTGTGGAACGGATTTCTGTTCGGATGTCTGCTACTGTACGTGTTGGTGGTCTATGTACTGATCAAGTACCGGAATCAACTAAAGTCAAGCTTTTTCACCATTGCCACATTGACTGGACTCGCCGACATTGCCTATATAATCATCAAGGCCAAGGCCAAGGCACTTTCTCCTGCAACGGATGCGTGCGGCGGGAAAGTGGGCTGAGTAGGCTTAGCTGGTATCACTCAGGGAGGACTCTATGTAGAATTGTTGAATTGAATGACAGTAGCAGATAAATTTCATTACCACAAAGGCATTTTAAGTTAAAAAATTTAATGATTGCAGAGCTAGCTTGTTAGTACTGACTGGAGTGAGTTGGGTACTGGTACTTGTCATCGCGTTGGGGTTCCTAAACTCTCTCATGGTCTTTCTAGCTGGGCAGTAACCCCCAAACCCCTGTGCATTCTATTGTATATAATGGAGGAGTGAGTCTAATGAAACTTTAGGAGTTAGTGGTGGTGGAACTGTTTTACGAGCAGGTCAGAGGCAGCATTGCGGCGGCAACGCTAGAAACGATGACTGGCTATTTCACCTACTACGTGCAAGTGAGTATGGTAGTGCTGACTGCTGCCAACCGCTACACGGCTGTCTGCAAACCCATGCGTCATAAACTGGTATGAACTGTCGGTTTGTCGGTCGGTCATAGTATTTGGGGTTTTGCGTCAGATCTGGAAAATGCATATGAAGAAGAGTTTGTGCGTGTCCATTCTGTGGCCACTAGTTTATGTAAGTGGAATGATGTTGCCTGGAGGCCGCTCCCAGTACGACGACAACCTCAACACCTGGTTCCTGCTGCCTTCGGACAACCAGGTTGACTAGCATTTTGGCTTCATTCGATTACCTATTGTAGGATAAATGTGCAGCTATTTAACTCCAAGTCTGTTCAACGTGATCTGCTTTACCATATTGGTAGGAGGGTGACAAAATAATATGTCAAGTTTCTTGGGATAGCAACAGCTTAGTGACCTTTTTCTCCACTGCCAATCTAATTTTATTTTACAAATTTCCAAAACCTATGCAAGCCTTTAAAACTGCGAGAATCTTTTAAGTTACAAAATGTCTGTAAGTTTTGTTTACTACTCTCATTTTGCAGAGCCGGCTTGCTTAACATGCATTTCGCGAGAAAGTCAGCTTATGAGCCGAGCTACGCTCTTGCACCTGCCTAACCTTTTCACCTTTCTTTCCATTTAGCAATACCAGTCTGACAGGGGTTGAAGTGAGCCCATTGGTCCACTCCCCTTGTTTGTCTGGCTTGTCAAGGGTCTAGTTAAGGTGTTTGTCTGGCCTCGGTGCGTAGCATAGTGGTTAGTGCATTGGACCAGAAATCCAAAGCTGCTGGGTTCTATTGCAGCTACGCTCTTGCACCTGCCTAACTTTTTCACCTTTCTTTCCATTTAGCAATACCAGTCTGACAGTGGTTGAAGTGAGCCCATTGGTCCACTCCTCCCCTTGTTTGTCTGGCTTGTCAAGGGTCTAGTTAAGGTGTTGGTCTTGCCTTGGTGCGTAGCATAGTGGTTAGTGCATTGGACCAGAAATCCAAAGCTGCTGGGTTCTATTACAGCTACGCTCTTGCACCTGCCTAACTTTTTCACCTTTCTTTCCATTTAGCAATACCAGTCTGACAGTGGTTGAAGTGAGCCCATTGGTCCACTCCTCCCCTTGTTTGTCTGGCTTGTCAAGGGTCTAGTTAAGGTGTTGGTCTTGCCTCGGTGCGTAGCATAGTGGTTAGTGCATTGGACCAGAAATCCAAAGCTGCTGGGTTCTATTACAGCTACGCTCTTGCACCTGCCTAACTTTTTAACCTTTCTTTCCATTTAGCAATACCAGTCTGACAGTGGTTGAAGTGAGCCCATTGGTCCACTCCTCCCCTTGTTTGTCTGGCTTGTCAAGGGTCTAGTTAAGGTGTTGGTCTTGCCTCGGTGCGTAGCATAGTGGTTAGTGCATTGGACCGAAATCCAAAGCTGCTGGGTTCTATTACAGCTACGCTCTTGCACCTGCCTAACTTTTTCACCTTTCTTTCCATTTAGCAATACCAGTCTGACAGTGGTTGAAGTGAGCCCATTGGTCCACTGCTCCCCTTGTTTGTCTGGCTTGTCAAGGGTCTAGTTAAGGTGTTGGTCTTGCCTCGGTGCGTAGCATAGTGGTTAGTGCATTGGACCGAAATCCAAAGCTGCTGGGTTCTATTACAGCTACGCTCTTGCACCTGCCTAACTTTTTCACCTTTCTTTCCATTTAGCAATTCCAGTCCGACACGGGTTGACACTGGAACCCCTACACCGTTTTTTATTTAGTGAAGTAGCGCTATCAATTTGCTACAGTTTGGTATAAACGATTTAGGCTACGTACGTACGACTCACAAACCACCGAAAGCCTGTGATGGTCAGTAGGTAAAACAGTCAGGCACTTACAGTTACTGTTACCTTTTGCTTTACTTCGCTTAGGAATCATGCTTCACTTACACCAGTTGGGGCATCGTGGCCAGCACAGTGGGTGTAGTGGTTTAGGCCTCAAAGCCACTACTGTACGCGATGTCGTGCGTTTATCCTCTCGGCGCGGCAAGGTTCTTGCCGAAAAGAATTGGTCGTCGGCACAAAGCCCTACCCAGACCGCCGAAAGCTGGTTACACTACACTGAGTAGGTAAATAGGAACCAACTGGATCTGCCCTTGCACCGAAAGCCGCTCCAGAAGCATGCTTGTGTTGGAGGAAAATAAGATGAACGACGCCAGGAGCTGTCTGAGAGACAGTAATAAGGTCTATACCGGTTTAGCTGTTACCGCCGGGCAGAGCTGACAAAACCATGACGTCATCACGCCACGCACTCTCTTAGTGACTGGCACCCAACAGCATGGCTAAGAGTGGCTTGACAGTGAAAGAAGGGCACAGCGTCCGAGATGACGATATCCCCTTATGCGGAGGCATGTCCCATTGTCTTTTTACTTATTGTAAAACGTCATGCAATAAGTTCAAAAAGACATACATTACCTTTTACAAAGGTAAGACAAACGAAAAGTAAGACTTTACTTTTCGTATGGTAAATTGGCGTTGTTGTTGTTGTTTCTACTGCCAACAGCGCAGCCACTTGAGGGCCTCCATTGGCTTGAGCCACAAGGACTCCACAGCTAAGGTGGTGGGTTTTCTTGAACAGTTGAAGAGATGACTAGACGTGTGAACTGCCCCACAACCAGTGGGACAAGTCTCGGGCACCGTTGGATCAAGGCGGTGCCGGTATGCGTTCAGCAGCCAGGAATGACCAGCGCGCAGCTGCGCCAACACAACCCGATCGGACCGCACTAAGACAGATTCCTCTTCACTGACTGAAGGTGGAGGAGCGTTCAGAACCCCATTTCTAGCAGTCGCCTCTCTGGCTGTGGCAGTGTGGACTTGTTTTAATCGGCGCTTGATATCATCAATGCTAAGAGGAGCATTGGACTGGCCAGGGGAGTAGGTTCGCAGGGTATGCCGCATAGCTCGCCGGTGGGACTCCTCGAAGATGGCAAAATTGGGATGTGAAGGGTGGCGAGAGCTGATGTAGGCTTGCTGGCAGAGCATCTTACCCCGGAGGGCAGCGGGCAGGACATGGGTCTCAGCACTCAGATGACTACTGCCGGACATCTTGAGGCACCCAGTAACCACGCGTAGCGCGGCGTCCTGGACACGTTGTAATCTGGCAATGTTGGAGTTTGAAATCCAAGGGAACCAGGCCGGCGCTGCGTAGAAGCAGGCGGATTGCAGCCAGGACTTGTATAACATGAGCAGCGATTCCTTTGAACTACCCCAGGTAGAGCCACTGAGCGCCTTTAGCAGATTGGTTTTGGCCAGAGCTTTGTTTTTGACGGCGTTGATGTGGTAAATTGGCGTTTGTTTGGCGCCTCGATCTCATCACATTTAACTTATTACCATTCGGCAACATGTAACGGCCATACATGTAGGAGGGGGGGGGGGGGTTTTGGGGGGGTTTAGCCCCCCCCAGGCCCGATTTTCGGCAAAAAAACCCCCCCCCAGCCGAATTCTGGGGGGGGTTTTTTCTGAAACCCTATTTTGGGTTACAAACTGCTAAAATTCAGGGTTTCAAGACTTATATACCGTAATTTAGCATTTCAAAAGCCCTAAATAGGGTTCCGGAACCCTAGTTAGGGTTTCAGAAACCCAAAGTAATGCCTCCGGAACCCTATTTAGGGTTTCAGAAACCCTAAATAGTGTTCCGAAACCCTGTTTTGGGTACCTGAAAGCCTAAATAGGGTTCCGGAGCCTAATTTGGGTTTCAAAAGCCCTAAATAGGGTTCCGAAACCCTGTTTTGGGTTTCTGAAACCCTAAATAGGGTTCCGGAACCCTAATTTGGGTTTTTGAAACCCTAAATAGGGTTCCGGAACCCTAATTTGGGTTTCTGAAACCCTAAATAGGGTTCCGGAACCCTAATTTGGGTTTCTGAAACCCTAATTTGGGTTTCTGAAACCCTAAATAGGGTTCCGGAACCCTACTTTGGGTTTCAAAAACCCTAAATAGGGTTACGGAACCCTAATTTGGGTTTCACAGAGACTAAACAGGGTTTCTGGAGGCCCAAATAGGGTTCCGGAACCCTAATTTGGGTTTCTGAAACCCTAAATAGGGTTCCGGAACCCTACTTTGGGTTTCAAAAACCCTAAATAGGGTTACGGAACCCTAATTTGGGTTTCACAGAGACTAAACAGGGTTTCTGGAGGCCCAAATAGGGTTCCGGAACCCTAATTTGGGTTTCAAAACCCCTAAATAGGGTTCCGGAGCCCTAATTTGGGTCTCAAAAACCCTAAACAGGGTTTCAGTGCCCTAATTTTTGTTTCAAAATCTCTAAATAGGGTTCCAGATACGCATTTTAGCTCTATTCTGTCGAGTAAAATAGAGCTTTTTTGCATGTTTTAAAGCAAAAACATGTTTTTTGCACGTTTTTAATAAAAAATAGGATTTTCTGCACATTTTAAACCAATAAATAGGGTTTTATAGGGAATTTTTGCACTTCTGACAGGATTTTTACCGGATTTTTAGTCCTCAAAACCCTGTTTTGAGCCCAAAAAAAGGTCGCTAAAACCCACTTTTGGACACCAAAAAAAGGTCGCTGAAACCCCCTTTGGAAATAGTGCTGAAACCCTATTTTGGATCTGGAAAAAAACCCCCCCAGCCGAAAACCCAGCTACATGTATGGTAACGGCTATGTACCTATTGTACTTCGAAGCTAATTTTGATCTATAAAACCGAACCGATCACCTGAAACAGGAAGTTATTACAAGTCATTTAACTTATTACATTTCGTTTCATATAACGCTACGATAGGTAATAACTTGTAGTAACAAGTGAAACGGTAAGTGGAAAAGACATAGTAATAACTCTCCACCGAAAACCTGCCTCCGCATAAGGGGATATCAGGGGTCGCTAAATGGACCGTGCAGTAGAGACCTGCACGGGCCGGGCCTGGTCGCCCTACAGAGGATTTTTAGAGGATTTCAGGCGGGCCGAGCCACAAAAATTGCATTTTCATAGGGACATGAGCAGCGATTCCTTTGAACTACCCCAGGTAGAGCCACTGAGCGCCTTTAGCAGATTGGTTTTGGCCAGAGCTTTGTTTTTGACGGCGTTGATGTGGTAAATTGGCGTTTGTTTGGCGCCTCGATCTCATCACATTTAACTTATTACCATTCGGCAACATGTAACGGCCATACATGTAGGAGGGGGGGGGGTTTTGGGGGGGTTTAGCCCCCCCAGGCCCGATTTTCGGCAAAAAAACCCCCCCAGCCGAATTCTGGGGGGGGGTTTTCTGAAACCCTATTTTGGGTTACAAACTGCTAAAATTCAGGGTTTCAAGACTTATATACCGTAATTTAGCATTTCAAAAGCCCTAAATAGGGTTCCGGAACCCTAGTTAGGGTTTCAGAAACCCAAAGTAATGCCTCCGGAACCCTATTTAGGGTTTCAGAAACCCTAAATAGTGTTCCGAAACCCTGTTTTGGGTACCTGAAAGCCTAAATAGGGTTCCGGAGCCCTAATTTGGGTTTCAAAAGCCCTAAATAGGGTTCCGAAACCCTGTTTTGGGTTTCTGAAACCCTAAATAGGGTTCCGGAACCCTAATTTGGGTTTTTGAAACCCTAAATAGGGTTCCGGAACCCTAATTTGGGTTTCTGAAACCCTAAATAGGGTTCCGGAACCCTAATTTGGGTTTCTGAAACCCTAATTTGGGTTTCTGAAACCCTAAATAGGGTTCCGGAACCCTACTTTGGGTTTCAAAAACCCTAAATAGGGTTACGGAACCCTAATTTGGGTTTCACAGAGACTAAACAGGGTTTCTGGAGGCCCAAATAGGGTTCCGGAACCCTAATTTGGGTTTCTGAAACCCTAAATAGGGTTCCGGAACCCTACTTTGGGTTTCAAAAACCCTAAATAGGGTTACGGAACCCTAATTTGGGTTTCACAGAGACTAAACAGGGTTTCTGGAGGCCCAAATAGGGTTCCGGAACCCTAATTTGGGTTTCAAAACCCCTAAATAGGGTTCCGGAGCCCTAATTTGGGTCTCAAAAACCCTAAACAGGGTTTCAGTGCCCTAATTTTTGTTTCAAAATCTCTAAATAGGGTTCCAGATACGCATTTTAGCTCTATTCTGTCGAGTAAAATAGAGCTTTTTTGCATGTTTTAAAGCAAAAACATGTTTTTTGCACGTTTTTAATAAAAAATAGGATTTTCTGCACATTTTAAACCAATAAATAGGGTTTTATAGGGAATTTTTGCACTTCTGACAGGATTTTTACCGGATTTTTAGTCCTCAAAACCCTGTTTTGAGCCCAAAAAAAGGTCGCTAAAACCCACTTTTGGACACCAAAAAAAGGTCGCTGAAACCCCCTTTGGAAATAGTGCTGAAACCCTATTTTGGATCTGGAAAAACCCCCCCAGCCGAAAACCCAGCTACATGTATGGTAACGGCTATGTACCTATTGTACTTCGAAGCTAATTTTGATCTATAAAACCGAACCGATCACCTGAAACAGGAAGTTATTACAAGTCATTTAACTTATTACATTTCGTTTCATATAACGCTACGATAGGTAATAACTTGTAGTAACAAGTGAAACGGTAAGTGGAAAAGACATAGTAATAACTCTCCACCGAAAACCTGCCTCCGCATAAGGGGATATCAGGGGTCGCTAAATGGACCGTGCAGTAGAGACCTGCACGGGCCGGGCCTGGTCGCCCTACAGAGGATTTTTAGAGGATTTCAGGCGGGCCGAGCCACAAAAATTGCATTTTCATAGGGACCGGGCCGGGCCCGGGCCGCAAAAATTGTTTTTTTCCACACAGGCCGGGCCGGGCCGTGAAAAAGGCGGCCCGTGCAGGTCTGATCGTAGGGCTGTGCATCGTACACCTCACCACATCGGATCGGATTATCGTTTCGTGGTGCCAGTCCAGGTATTATAATTCGGTTTTCGAGTTTTGCATTTTCTCATAATGATAGTGCGCAAAGAGGCCATTCCAGAATGGTTTGTTCTGCTTGCACATGTGCAGTATAATTTAGAGCCACTGGATCAACAGTTGGGTAAGTGTGTCTGTGTGTGTTACCGGTAAAGCCTCCAACAGCCCTCAGCAGTAGTAGCAATCTGTTTTATTACAAAGTGCAACTGAATAATAACAATCCCTCTTGTCCATTGCCAAAGTCACTGTATTGATTATGAGGGCGTATATCTCAGGATCAAAGCAGAGTACATTAATGAAAATTTCACCAAACTCTTAAGAATTTATTTATCTTTCCTTTAAAAAAGGATTCATTCAAATCGGTTGAGATTTCCGGTTTCTACAGCGAAAAATCTGCGGGTTTGTTTCCTTTATGGACCCTGTATATGTAAATATACAGTATGTATATGAATGCGGTGTTGATGTGGGCGGTATATGTGGGAGTGGGCCCGGTGGCTGTGCTCTATCTCTTGCACTACTGGGGTCGTGATATCTTCACGCTCTCCAACCCTTTCCTCTTGATTGCTTTGTGCAGCAAGTTTCGCGAGTTTTTCTTGATCACTATTCGTTTGAAGAAACCGCATCAAGTGGTGCCAAGCAAAAAATAAAAAGAGTGAACTTGTTTATACTTTATTTCGGTTCTCTATTTTGCTACTTTCCTTCGGCAAAGCCCAATCATACCTACCTATATTATGTGACATTTATCTGCTCTCCTCTTCACTCCTCTCTGCTCTGCTCTGCTCCTCTCTGTGCCTCGCCTCGCCTCGCCTCGCCTCGCCTCGCCTCGCCTCGCCTCGCCTCGCCTCGCCTCGCCTCGCCTCGCCTCGCCTCTCCTCTCCTCTCCTCTCCTCTCCTCTCCTCTCCTCTCCTCTCCTCTCCTCTCCTCTCCTCTCCTCTCCTCTCCTCTCCTCTCCTCTCCTGAATTCTAAACTTTTGCTATATTATTTGGCGTTTTTAGAGACGACCTTTCAACTACCACCTGCAGCAAGTCCCATACTTTTCGGGATTTGCGAAATAGCAGATTTAAGACGCAATTTCAGAAAGAATTCAATATAGTTTATATACAATATACTTAGTACTAGCCTGACGTCTGAAATTGTTATGCTTACCTCCAGCCAAAAGCTTTACCCAACGCAGTATTTGGGACATTTGTTGATGCACTTGGGCGTAAACCCTGAAAGGCAGAGTCATGCATTTTGCATACGAACAATTCATCCACTCAGAATGTTCAGAATTTGTCTGTTGTCAGTCTATCTGTCTTTCTGGAGTCCTTTTCGGCTCCAGATCTGTCCCTTGTTGCTGCACAGCCTTGTCTTGTCACCTGTGCGTGTGTTTACGCTGTTTCTTTTTGTTGTTTTCTTCACTTTCTATTTCTATGTCTAAAGTGTGACTGGCTGTTCTCGTAACTGTTTATGTAATCTTCGCTTAGGCTGTCTGTTACTGGCTCATTGGAATAAACGTGAACGCAACACTTGAAAACAGACAGACTGATCGGCGCCTCAACAGAAATTTTCAGTTTTTGCAGTTTCAGTTTATTCAGTATCAATCGGTCCAGAAGAAACATAGGAAGAGTGATACGAGAGAGAGTACCCAGGCGTAGCACTTACAGATACCCTATTCATTCATATATCGGTTAAAGTCACAGAAACGCAATAAAAACGGCATGGTTATTTTGGCACGAAAACACGATACAGAAGAAGACGCAATCACAGAAGCATCTAGAGCGTTCCAGACGTCTACAACACGGTTACAAAAAGAATACTTTACAAAATCTACTCTACTGTGATTCCTATACAACTTTAAAGGGTGTCCGCGCAATGTCCGTAAAGGAGCGAAAGAGAAAAAATCGGCAAAAGTGCTTCGTTCAAGGGAAGGGGCGCGCGGTAGGAAAAGACTCTGTTTGCGGCACATACGCTTACAATTGGCACAGAGAACTTTGAGATGGAGACGTCATTAAGACGCCCAGATCGACAACAGCTGTTGTCTGTGAGGTGAAGTGAGGAAATTTATCTATAAAAGTCCTCCACAGAGATGTATATGTATGTGTATGAGGAAGCGTGGATCGGTGGACAAGAGAATGAGCACAATTAGAAGATTTGGCTCCAAACCCGAGAAAGTCGTCCCTTTTCTAAACTTCAGTGTTTAAAACAACACGAGAATTGGATAAAAAAGCTTTTCGCTTCAAGCACTAATCTACGCAACGAAAATTGTTCTTTACAAGCTCCTACGAACGAACAAGGTCGAGTTTTCCCAACGACAAACTTGACTTTGAGCCTTAGCTTGTAGGTTCCAAAAATGCCGAATCTAAATAAACGCCAGTGGCGCTTTTACTACAAAAATACCTGGTAGGTCTATAGTTATTACTGGACACTATTATTACATTACACTCATCACACTATCTGTCTGTCAATAGAAGCACCAGTATAAGAATAGTTAGAATAGAACAGCTGAATCAGTCAATCATTAGTCGTAGGCATCCACAAACGAAGGCACGCTCCGATATCTTTCAGGGGGATTTCTGTTGGAGGTGGTTTTATCATTACCGGTTCGAGTCTGGGTCAGTCCGTCACTGGGGCCTTGGGTAGAATCAGCCGAGCTCTTCTTTGCCCTGCCGGCCACGCGCTTGCTCTTCGTCTTTCTCTTCTGCAGTTGCGTTGTGTTTTGTCTTTGTCAGATTTGGAATCGGTAGTGGTCATGGGAGATGTCTCGGTGGCCATTGTACTAGTCCCTTCTGCTTGGAGGTCGGATAGGTGTTGCTGCTGCAGTGAGAGGTGGTGCTCTGACTGCTTTTACTGCCACTTGCATCGTAGCTGGATAGTTCCTCTTGGGCGCTTAGCACTGGGACTGTCTTCTGTATTTCTTCAACTCGTTACGCGAGTTGCAGACGCTTATAGTTGAGGTCGAAGCTGTCATCAATACCTATATTTGCACTTTCAAACCCTAAGCAGTAAGTTCTCTACATTTCCTTATGCGTGATATGTATTCTATGCATATACTGTAGTGCACAAAAAATGTCCTGTCCACTGTTTCGGGTTCACTAAAATCACTCTTTTTCACTCAATTCTCAACGAATTTGAACCAAATTTGGAGGGTAGGTGTCCAATTGGGCCGGCTACCCGTGTTACAGTTTCGGCGCGAAAATTCAAATTTTGGAGGGAAATTTATACGAAAATACGAAAATCATATGGTCTCATAAAAACGGCTCTTACTCAAGAAATACAAAAGCTACGCCAGTGAAATGACAGCCGCTTATAGACCCAATATAGTGCAGTTTTATGTAGAAGTTTCAAAACCCTCGCTCAAAGTGCACACGAGAATATCCTATTTTCAAAATTGGCAAAAAATCGGGATTTATCATCATTTCCAAGGCTAACATTTTGAGGTTCACTAAGGGACCGTCGTTTAATTCACCGCGCGGCTCGCCATTAGAGTCTCACCCTTACAAATAGAGATTCGCGCTTAAGCCTCACCCAGGTCACTCGCGCTTTACAACTGAGCCTCACCCTTTGGCCTTCCCTCTTCGCTCACCCTTTAAACTAAACTAAATGAGGCTCGCGCCTCGTCTCGGCCACCCCAGCTCTCGAGCCCTTTGGAATTATGAATGGCGGCAGCAGCAAATGGCTACTACACAACACCTTCAAAGTTGCGACAAAACAAAGCGTCAGACGCTCCATCTGGCCGACACACTCAGTACGCACTTGCAAACATTGGTCAGACCTTCTTATTGCCTTTTTCGGAAGCCGATGTTATTGCTGTTGCCATTTGGGGAATTTTTACCTTTCTTTCCCTTTTTCATTTTGCCGTAGACTTAACGAATGAACGGTGGCGGCTATATTCGCAAAGGCAGATTGAATATCGTGCTCAGAAATCAGGTTGCACTGCAATAAAGCGCATGCGCAATTACCGGAGGGGTCGCGAATTTCCTGAACCCTCTTATAATTATAGTGCAGCGCAACGACACTCGGCCGCTGAGTGGCACATTCTCGGTACTCTTTTATGCATTCTTAGTACAGTAGAGTAATGGTATGCCCTATAGAGGGTCAGGTCGCATCGTAAGAAGCCAAAGAAGTGAGCCTAGCGATTCTACCACAATCTGTTAGGTATCGCTTGTTTTGCCCCATCTAGTGTGCGATCAGGGCTCTCTAGTCAATAGGCAGCATAACTTTAGATAATCTGTTTATACATGCGTCAAGAGAGGGGGACTCTCAGGCAACAGCTGGCCTTCTAATATACTCAGATTGCCAAAGGGTGAGGCTAGAAGGGTGAGCTGGCCGCGCGCTTTAAACTAAACCGAAAGCGCTGCTCACCCTTTTATTTTCAGCCCCTGCTCGCGCCTTCTAAGGGTGAGACGGCTTAGCGCGTCTCGCATTTGCAATTAAACGACGGTTCCTAAAATTGCCCGTTTTCAGTCAATTCTCACCCAATCTGAACCAAATTTGCATACTATGTGCCAAATGGGTCTGGCTAACTGTGCCAGCATTTTGGCGGGGAAATTAAAATTTAGGCGGGAAATTTAAACGAATATGTCAATATCATAAAATGCTCTCATAAAAACGGTTCTTAAGCAAAAATGCAAAAGCTATTCTGGTGAAATCATACACCCAATATAGTGCAGTTTTATGCAGAAGTTTCAAAACCGTCAGTGTTTTCCAGCAAGACAACGCTCCTGCACACACCGCTAGGATCTGCCAGCAACAATGGAGCTTTTTTCAGAAGTCTTGAAAATGGAAACCAGTGAGGGTTTTGAAACTTATGCATACAATTACACTATATTAGTTCTATAAGCGACTGTGATTTCAGGGGCATAGTTTTGTATTTCTTGAGTAAGAACCGTTTTTATGAGACCATTTTATGATATTCACATATTCGTTTAAATTTCACGCCAAAATTTGAATTTTCGCGCTAAAATGCTGGCACAGTTAGCCAGACCCATTGGGCACCCACTCTGCAAACTTGGTTCACATTGGCAGAGAATTGACTGAAAACGGGTAATTTTAGTGAACCTCAAAATGTTAGCTTGGCAAATGGATAAATCGCGATTTTTTGCCAACTTTGAAAATCGGATTCTCTCGCGTACTTTAAGCGAGGGTTTTGAAACTTCTAAATAAAATTTCACTATATTGGGTCTATAAGCGGCCGTGATTTCACAGGCGTAGCTTTTGTATTTCTTGAGTAAGAGCCGTTTTCATGAGACCATATGATTTTCGTATTTTCGTTTAAATTTCCCGCAAAAATTTGAATTTTCGCGCCCAAACTGTAGCACAGCACAGGTAGACTAGTTTGGCACCTACTCTCAACATTTGGTTCAAATTCGTTGAGAATTGAGTGAAAAAGAGTGATTTTAGGGAACCCGAAAAAGTGGAGAAGACATTTTTTTGTGCACTACTGTATTAAATGATCACTCGATGATGACCACGAAAAACTTCTAAACCCAGTTTGCCATTTCTATTATCAAAACAGTGTTGTGAAGTGTTGCCAGTTATTACGGGAGTCGTCCACCTATAAGACCGGGTGTTATAACCGGAGGAGTCTTATAGGTGGAAAACTCCGGTACCTTTTATTTCTTCAAGTTTCAAGTCTATCAGTCAGGCACTTAACGCCGTTTATGGTACCGACACCATATAAGGTGCCGGTACCATATATGGTACCGGTACCGAGGGTAGTGGTACCATATATGGTACCGGCACCATATATGGTACCGTCACCATATATGGTACCGGTACCATATATGGTGCCCCCACGTTCGGCGACTGTGGTGGTACCATATATGGTTAGGGCCCGACCGGATATCCGGATCCGGATCCGGATCCGGCCGGATATGGCCATATCCGGATCCGGTACCGGATCCGGATATTACCTGCCGGATATGCCGGATATCAGTCACAGATGAGAAAACGTGATTTTTACGTATTTTTAACATAAATTATTGCATTCGACCGAATGTTTGATAGAAATTTGCGCAGTTGTATGGTTCTAAAACAGTTTTGCAGCTTGCCAGGAAGTATTTAATTGCTCCTATCGGTACGGTAGCTAGCGAGCAAACATTTAAGACTGCTGGCTCGATTTCGGAAGGCGATCGCTCCTCTCTGAAGCCCGAAAATATAGAAATGTTGTTGTTTAACAAGTATAACTTGCGTGCCGGCACAGTTGGTGTAGTGGTTTAGGCCGCAAGGTTCTTAATTCCATATATAGATTGGTTAACTTGCAAAATTTGGCAAAGATTCGATGAAGGGTTCTTGAAATATTTACGTTCAAAATTGACAACAAACTCTTCTCTTAACAAAAATAATAATACTAATGTGATACAATGAACATCACAAAACAGCCAAGCAGACTGGATTTCTATGTTTAGGATAGTCGCCTTGTTTTTGCTAATTTTTCATTTAATTAAAAATAAAAAATCTGAAATAAAAAAACTAACTATTATTGAGGCAAGTTTATACTGTAAATCTTTACTTTACATAGATCAAAGCGTCTCTTTTCAGTTGCAGAATGAAGATGAATGGCTTGAGACTCTAAACTCAACTCGCAAAGAATGGAAATCTCAACTGAGATTTTTCAAATTCTGAATTTTTTAGTTTGTAAAACTAGGACAGGTCTACCAAAAGATCGGCTAAGTATACCACATCACATTAGAGAGAACAAATTTGAACATGCAAACAATAATTTAGCCAAATTGCTGTGATGGCAACCATTTTTATCTAAAAATTACGAAATGAGCTGAACTTTCATGCCAAACTGTGTTTCCCCTTCTGCTTTTTCGAGATGAGGTCTGTATCTGTAAAATAGGTATGCCTAATATACGCTAAAGATTGCATAGACATTCCGACGAAACTCGAAAATGCTTGGAAAGCGTCCAGTTATCAATTTCTAGCCGCGGTGATAAAATATGCAAATATGCAAAAAAATATGTACATATCTCATTTTTGCAAGCATATGATATATGCAATATCAATATGCACTAGAAATTGCATGCATATATTCATATGCAATATCACTTGCATCGCAAAAACCCCGATATCATCCAACCATAGTTTGAACTACAATTATTTGATGTTTTGATTCAACTGTTATAGAACAAAGAAATGTATATACAGTATAGATAAAAAAAAATGTCCCATCACTTTTTCGGCCTTCACTCAAACGTTTCGTTCTCAGTCAATTCTTTACCGATTTGGCTCAAATTTTCAGCAAAAATTACCAACATGGTTGGCTAAATATTCTGCAAGTTTGGTGCGAAAATTCCAAAGGAAAAAATTTTTTTGAACCAGAAAGTGAAAATCATAGTGGTCTGTGTAAATTCAAATTTCCCGCGTAATTACGGCGCTATCGCTTAGATAGTTGCAGCAATTATCGGGCGGACATTTGGTCATAACATATTCAGACGGCAGCCCTCTGGCTTAAGGGACACTAAAATTGGGGAATTTTAAAATCATGATCGAAAATCCCATAGTTAAGAAATCTGTACATTCTGGAATCAAAGCACTGAATCAGTTGTCAATCAACACAGATTGTAGCAGGAAGTTCGACAAATGAATGAACCTGATATTTAAACTCTGTTTCACATCATAGAAACCTTCTCCACAGTGTTTTTAGAAAATCGAAAATCTTCTAAATTGTCATTTCACCGTTTTTACGAAGAAAAGTCACATTTTGTCATGTTTTTGAAATTCCCCAATTTTAGTGCCCCTTAAGCCAGAGGGCTGCCGTCTGAATATGTTATGACCAGATGTCCGCCCGATCATTCCTGCAACTATCTAAGCGATAGCGCCGTAATTACGCGGGAAATTTGAATTTACACAGACCACTATGATTTTCACTTTTCGGTTCAAAAAAATTTTTTCCGTTGGAATTTTCGCACTAAAGTTGCAGAATATTTAGCCAACCATGTTGTTAATTTTTGCTGAAAATTTGAGCCAAATCGGTAAAGAAGTGACTGAGAACGAAACGTTTGAGTGAAGGCCGAAAAAGCGATGGGACATTTTTTTGATCTATACTGTATGTGGTTAATTGCATTCTAAAAAATTCTAAGTTGATCAATGATATCCGGCATATCCGGATCCGGATCCGGCCGGATATGGGCGTATCCGGATCCGGATCCGGATCCGGTAGAAATTTGTATCCGGTCGGGCCCTATATATGGTACCGGTACCATATATGGTACCGGCACCATATATGGTACCGTCACCATATATGGTACCGGCACCATATATGGTACCCCTACCCATGGCCATGGGTGCCGGTACCATATATGGTGCCGGTACCATATATGGTGACGGTACCATATATGGTACCGGTACCATATATGGTACCACTACCATATATGGTACGAAATCTGAACGGAGTGGTACCATATATGGTACCGGTGCCGGAAAAACGCGAAGGTGGGGGTACCATATATGGTGCCGGTACCATATATGGTACCGGCACCTTATATGGTACCGTCACCATATATGGTACCGGTACCATATATGGTACCACCACAGACCTCGAACGTGGGGGTACCATATATGGTGCCGGTACCATATATGGTACCGGTACCATATATGGTACCGGCACCTTATATGGTACCGGTACCATATATGGTACCACCACAGGTCCCGAAGGAGGGGGTACCATATATGGTACCGGTACCATATATGGTGACGGTACCTTATATGGTGTCGGTACCATATATGGTACCACTACCTACGGTACCGGTACCATATATGGTACCGGCACCTTATATGGTGTCGGTACCATAAACGGCGTTAAGTGCCTGACTGTCTATGTTGAGAGCAACTAACAAAGAAAGACTTCAATGTTCTACAAACGAACTGTACAGTACAGCAGCTATAAACAGAGCTTGAGGAAAGAAAAGAAAAAGGATCAGTTTATCACTCCTACCTACTACAGTCAGGCACTTAACGCCGTCTCTGGCACCGGCACCATGTATGGTACCCCTACCCATGGCCGTGGGTGCCGGTTCAAGAATTGTTGCAGTCTAACAGTCAGGGAAATAACAACATATATGGTATCAGTACACATATATGGAAACGGTACCATATATGGTACCGGTTCACCTTCAAGTGGTACCATATATGGTACCACTTCCTTATATGGTACTGGTACCATATATGGTACCGGTACCATATATGGTACCGGTACCATATATGGCACCCCTTCGATCGAGGCCTCAGGTGGTACCATATATGGTAACAGGTACCATATATGGAAACGGTACCATATATGGAACCGGTACCATATATGGTAACAGGTACCATATATGGTACCCCTTCGATCAAATCATAGGGGTACCATATATGGTACCCGGTACCATATATGGTACCCTTTCGATCGAGGCCTCAGGTGGTACCATATATGGTAACAGGTACCATATATGGTACCCTTTCGATCGAGGCCTCAGGTGGTACCATATATGGTACCGGTACCATATATGGAAACGGTACCATATATGGAACCGGTACCATATATGGTAACAGGTACCATATATGGTACCCCTTCGATCAAATCATAAGGGGTACCATATATGGTACCGGTACCATATATGGTACCCTTTCGATCGAGGCCTCAGGTGGTACCATATATGGAACCGGTACCATATATGGTACCCTCTCGATCAAGGCCTCAGGTGGTACCATATATGGTACCGGTACCATATATGGAAACGGTACCATATATGGAACCGGTACCATATATGGTAACAGGTACCATATATGGTACCCCTTCGATCAAATCATAAGGGGTACCATATATGGTACCGGTACCATATATGGTACCCTTTCGATCGAGGCCTCAGGTGGTACCATATATGGTACCGGTACCATATATGGTACCCTTTCGATCCAGGCCTCAGGTGGTACCATATATGGTACCGGTACCATATATGGAAACGGTACCATATATGGTACCGGTACCATATATGGTACCCTTTCGATCGAGGCCTCAGGTGGTACCATATATGGAAACGGTACCATATATGGAAACGGTACCATATATGGTACCGGTACCATATATGGTACCCTTTCGATCGAGGCCTCAGGTGGTACCATATATGGTACCGGTACCATATATGGAAACGGTACCATATATGGAAACGGTACCATATATGGTACCGGTACCATATATGGTACCCTTTCGATCGAGGCCTCAGGTGGTACCATACGGTAATCGGTACCATATATGGTACCCTTTCGATCGAGGCCTCAGGCATACATGTAACAGGGGGACTGCCCCCCCCCACCCGACTTAGGCCAGACCCCCCCCCCCCCGGATAGGGACCTCCCTCGAGACCGAGACGATTTTTCCGACCCCCTCCGATTTTTCTGGCAAGTAATTTTTGACCAAATTTTTGCGATTTTTTGCAATTTCAGACAAAAAAATTACCAAAATCGCCGGTAAAACAGCACTTTCTAGCTGTATTTCAGCCCAAATTAGCGATTTTTAGCCCAAAAATTGCGGTTTTTTTCCATTTTTGAGCGTTTTTTAGTGCCGGACCCCCTTCCCAAAATTTTGGCTCAGACCCCCCCTGGCCGGCGCCAGACCCCCAACTCCCCCCTCCCCGTTCGGCTGATGATCTGTTACATGTATGGCCTGAGGTGGTACCATATGGTACCACCTGAGGCCTCGATCGAAAAGGGTACCATATATGGTACCGTTTCCATATATGGTACCGTTTCCATATATGGTACCGGTACCATAGATGGTACCACCTGAGGCCTCGTTCGAAAGGGTACCATATATGGTACCGTTTCCATAAATGGTACCGAATCCACATATGGTACCGGTACCATATATGGTACCACCTGACGCCTCGATCGAAAGGGTACCATATATGGTACCGGTACCATATATGGTACCGGTTCCATATATGGTACCGTTTCCATATATGGTACCGGTACCATATATGGTACCACCTGAGGCCTCGATCGAAGGGGTACCATATATGGTACCGGTACCATATATGGTACCGTTTCCATATATGGTACCGTTTCCATATATGGTACCGGTACCATATATGGTACCACCTGAGGCCTCGATCGAAAGGTACCATATATGGTACCCCTTATGATTTGATCGAAGGGGTACCATATATGGTACCTGTTACCATATATGGTACCGGTTCCATATGTGGTACCGTTTCCATATATGGTACCGGTACCATATATGGTACCACCTGAGGCCTCGATCGAAGGGGTACCATATATGGTACTGGTACCATATATGGTACCAGTACCATATAAGGAAGTGGTACCATATATGGTACCACTTGAAGGTGTACCGGTACCATATATGGTACCGTTTCCATATATGTGTACTGATACCATATATGTTGTTATTTCCCTGACTGTCTAACAGAACTCTTCCCACTATAATTAGGTATAGTATGGATCGCTGTAAACAACACAGCATGGCCGATTTTCCGATCGAGCGAGGATACCTAAATATTGGAGAAAATGCCACGAACATTGACCCTGATCTGATCCAATTTATAATACAGTTTACAGACCGAATGTGACCTATCTTCTTGTTGTTGTTGCCGCAGTGTGTTTTGCTTTGTTGCTTGGTGATGAACATAAAGACCTCAGGGAAAATCTAGTTTATTGACAATTAAGACAAACAGCACGGAGCAAAAGAGGCGAAATTTGGGTCAGTGTTTTTGAGAAAACCGGTTTATTAGAACGGTGTCAGGTCGCCACAACAGTCAGACACTGTAGGGATGCTTGGTATTGTATGTTTTGTAACATTTACCGTACAACAGCTCTGGCTCCTCAGCTATTCGACAAAACCTTTCCCCCTTTTACGTCGTCCTGTCACGGTCAATTACCATGCAGACATTGCTCAATGATGTATGATGAAGGAATCTCTCGCAAATGAAGCTCCATAATTAACTCGGCAGTTTGAGACAGCAATAAGAAAAAAGCGCAGTTAGTTGCTTGCAAGTAGGGATGGGAACGGTATAAAAATATCGTAATCCGTATACCCTATAGCATTTTCGATACCCTATAGTAGGCTGGAAAGGCTTTAAAACACGCAGTTACGTAGAATACCAATAGTTGGCCAAGTTCTGGACAAAACCATAAATCATTTTTTGTGATCGGCCTTTGCTTTGAAAAACACGGCTATTTTTATTGAGATCTGTTTTGTCTACCTACTAGTAAGTAGTACTGTCTGTTTATTTACAGTGGCGGCCAAAAGTTTGGACGCACCCCCGAAATTTTCAGTTTTCTGTTAATAACATCTGTTCTGTTTGCAGTTTGCGGATGAAGTTGTGTGCTAAGTTTGTGCATAGTAGCCCTGCATAACCTGTAACCATATGGTGTTCGGTCCCTCTCACGTTGCTGTAGTATGAATCCATTTTCCAAAGACCCCAGCAAAATGGGTGGACAAAAGTTTGGACGCACCTATGATTATCTTGATTTTTTGCTTTCCAAATGTTTTGAAGGGAACCTAGCGGCCGTTAATACGCGTAGCTGCTATTTAGTCTTCTTTTTATTGCAATTTGGCGGCAGTTTGGAGGATGGCTCAGTCCAACCAACTTATTAAACCAAGGAGGGCTCTCGTGCTTGAGGTCAGACAGAGTGGTCTCTCTAATCTCAGATAGCCTGACAAGTCATGTGTTTTGGAAATAGGTGTTTGTTCTGCCTTAGTTGTTTTCTCTGAAACCAGTTCAAACGTCAATCGGAAACGGCCCAGTCGACGGAAATCGCATACAACATAGCAGGAATGGGTCCTTGTGACGATATGCCTAGTTGATCGGCATAAGACTGCTCATAAGGTAACAGAGCAAATCGAGGCTGCGTGTGGTCAAAGCATCTCTGTATGAACCCCACACTGAATTCTACTGCGAAAAGGGTTGAGTTGTTGCATCGCAAGGAAAGAAACACCTATCAACTTTTGTGACCGCAAAATCGGTTCCAGTGGACAAAGGCCCACCTACATTGGACCATTGTAGATTGGTTCCAAGGTTTTCTGGAGGGACGAAAAGAAAGGGAATCGGTGCGGAAGCGATGGCCGGCTATATGTTAGGCCGTTTGTGGGCAAAGAATTCCGATCAGACTGTGCAGAGCATTGTAAAGTGGGGAGGCGGTACCATTATGATGTGGACTTCTTTCCCTTTGACGATATGATATGGTATACGATATGGTACCGGCACCCACGGTACCATGTATGGTGCCGGTACCATATATGGTACCATTACCCTAGATACCGGTACCATATATGGTACCGGCATCCATACATGTAACAGGGGGGTCTGGGGGGTCTGCCCCACCCGACTTAGGCCAGACCCCCCCCCCCCCCCCCCGAGACGATTTCACCGACCCCCCTCCGATTTTCTGGCAAGTAAATTTTCGAGCAAATTTTTGCAATTTTTTACAATTTCGGACACAAGAATTGCCAAAATCGCCTGCGAAACAGGACTTCTTAGCTGTATTTCAGCCCAATTTAGCGATTTTTGGCGATTTTTAGCCAAAAAATTGCGATTTTTTCGATTTTTGAGCGTTTTTAGTGCCCACCCCCCTCCCAAAATTTTGGCTCAGACCCCCCCCCCGGCCGGCGCCAGACCCCCCCAACCCCCCTCCCTCCATCGGCGGATGACCTGTTACATGTATGCCGGCACCTTATATGGTGTCGGTACCATAAACAGCGTTAAGTGCCTGACTATACTACTTGTGGAAGTCCCTAAAGGCATCAATGGCCCTAATAATGCGTTCAACATCTCTAATTTGTCTATCAAACTCAGCCCATTCATCCTCCTTTCGCTCTGCACTGCTGCCTTCCCCGATATTGTTGATGGGCATTTGATGTGGCACCGTTGAAATCAATCGTGTACCTCTTTCATAATCTGGTTCTGACGGTTTTCTTCCTCGTAAGCGATCCCACAGACGCTTGAAGATTTCATGAGCCTCAAAGATTACTTATCATCACTACACTCAGAAAGAGCCATTTAGTTAGGTTGTAAAGCAAGATGTACAAATTTTGCTGTTCTTTTATCGAACTCTAAAAAACCGTTCCAGTGCATACCTGAGGGTTTCCCAGTGAATGGAAAACGAAAATAGCGATCCCAAGCGCTACGTTCAGAAAAAGAACAGTTGAAAAAAGATACAAGTTCATGTGATAGATGGCATAGCTTCCCACCAACCAGGCTGCGATTTGTAATGGCAGCAGAATAAGCAAGTTGCTCCGATTTGCACTGAAACCTGGCAACGATGTACATATACATATGATGACGCAAACTGCTACAAATATAATACTGTACTGTACATGGCTGCAGAACGCTGATGTTGATTAGAAATGGACACTTTTTCCCGAAAATCCATCCCAGCAGCTTCTATGAGAATTAGAGTGAGAATGGAAGCCAGTGTCAGCGGTCCCACAGTGCCCCAGAAGACACTGTCTCCAAAGTTAAGCCAGCACCTGTAAAAATGGAATTATCATCACTACTGTTATCGTATCATCTCATAGTGATGATCATATCATCTCATAGTGATGATGAAGATCGTATCATCTCATAGTGTTGATGATGATCGTATCATCTCATAGTGATGATGAAGATTGTATCATCTCATAGTGATGATGATGATTGTATCATCTCATAGTGATGATGAAGATCGTATCATCTCATAGTGATGATGATGATCGTATCATCTCATAGTGATGTTCATATCATCTCATAGTGATGATCATATCATCTCATAGTGATGATGAAGATTGTATCATCTCATAGTGATGATGAAGATTGTATCATCTCATAGTGATGATGAAGATTGTATCATCTCATAGTGATGATGATGATTGTATCATCTCATAGTGATGATGAAGATCGTATCATCTCATAGTGATGCTCATATCATCTCATAGTGATGATGATGATGATCGTATCATCTCATAGTAATGATTGTATCATCTCATAGTGATGATGATGATCGTATCATCTCACAGTGATGCTCGTATCATCTCATAGTGATGATTATGATCATATCATCTCATAGTAATGATTGTATCATCTCATAGTGATGCTCATATCATCTCATAGTGATGATGATGATCATATCATCTCATAGTGATGATGAAGATCGTATCATCTCATAGTGATGATGATGATCGTATCATCTCATAGTGATGATGATGATCATATCATCTCATAGTGATGCTTGTATCATCTCATAGTGATGATGATGATCATATCATCTCATAGTGATGATGAAGATCGTATCATCTCATAGTGATGATGATGATCGTATCATCTCATAGTGATGATGATGATCGTATCATCTCATAGTGATGCTCATATCATCTCATAGTGATGATGATGATCGTATCATCTCATAGTAATGATCGTATCATCTCATAGTGATGCTCGTATCATCTCATAGTGATGATGATGATGATCGTATCATCTAATAGTAATGATTGTATCATCTCATAGTGATGATGATGATCGCATCATCTCATAGTAATGCTCGTATCATCTCATAGTGATGATGATGATCGTATCATCTCATAGTAATGATCGTATCATCTCATAGTGATGCTCGTATCATCTCATAGTGTTGATGATGATTATATCATCTCATAGTAATGATCGTATCATCTCATAGTGATGATGATGATCGTATCATCTCATAGTGATGATCGAATCATCTCATAGTAATGATCGTATCATCTCATAGTGATGCTTGTATCATCTCATAGTGTTGATGATGATTATATCATCTCATAGTAATGATTGTATTATCTCATAGTGATGGTGATGATCGTATCATCTCATAGTGATGCTCGTATCATCTCATAGTAATGATCGTATCATCTCATAGTGATGCTCGTATCATCTCATAGTGATGCTTGTATCATCTCATAGTAATGATCGTATCATCTCATAGTGATGCTCATATCATCTCATAGTGATGATGATGATCGTATCATCTCATAGTAATGATTGTATCATCTCATAGTGATGATGATGATCGTATCATCTCATAGTAATGCTCGTATCATCTCATAGTGATGATGATGATCGTATCATCTCATAGTAATGATCGTATCATCTCATAGTGTTGATGATGATTATATCATCTCATAGTAATGATCGTATCATCTCATAGTGATGATGATGATTGTATCATCTCATAGTGATGATGATGATCATATCATCTCATAGTGATGATGAAGATCGTATCATCTCATAGTGATGATGATGATCGTATCATCTCATAGTAATGATCGTATCATCTCATAGTGATGATCGTATCATCTCATAGTGATGATTGTATCATATCATAGTGATGATCATATCACCTCATAGTGATGATAACAAGACAGAAAAAGACTTCATCACCAAGAATTGAAAACTTCTGAGAATACTGAATAATACCGAAAATACTGAGAAACACCAAGAATACCAAGAAATACTGAGAAATACTGAGCCGAGAATACCAAGAAATACTAAGAATACCGAAAATACCAAGAAATACTAAGAATACTGAGAAATACTGAGAAATACCGAGCCAAGAATACTGAGAAATAATGAGAATACCGGGAAATACTGAGAAATACCAAGCAGAGAATACCAAGAAATATTGAGAATACCGAAAATACTGAGAAATAGCAAGAATGCCAAGGAATACAGAGAATACCGAGATATACCGAAAATACTGAGAAATACCGAGAAATACTGAGAATATGGAGAAATACTGAGAATACTGAGAGCACTGAAAAATACAAAGAATACCGAGAATACTGATAATGCCGAGAAATACTGAGAATACCGAAAATACTGAGAAATACAAAGAATACCAAGGAATACAGAGAATACCAAGAAATACCGAAAATACCAAAAAATACCGAGAATACCGAGGCAAACGAGAACGCATTGTCTGAAATTGATTTATGCAAATGTATTTTCATTTTTCTCTATGGCTATTTGGTTCAGTAAAGACTATGCCTTAGCATTTGAGTACAATTTCTCCTAAGAACTTTGATCAAGAACAAATTGATTGATTGATTGATTGATTGATTGATTGATTGATTGATTGATTGATTGATTGATTGATTGATTGATTGATTGATGACACTGTTAAATAATAAGCTGTCAAAATAGGCATAAACTAAGATAAATAAAGGTTGTCAGACAGTGGAAAAATACTAACACTTTCAGTCAAAACTTGTTTTGGAAAATTTTTCACCTAGTTTTTGCATTGTTTTACTCATAAATTCCATTAAACTAGCGGTCTCGGTATTCTCGGTATTTGGATACCGAAATCTTGGTTAAATCATTCACAATTACTGTCATTGTCATCACTGTCATGGTTGTCATATGATCGGGTGTCTGGTTTGGCCTAAGTCAGATGCGGCAGAACCCCAGACCCTGCTGTTACATCTATGATCATTGTTGTCATCATCATTATTCTCACTGTCAGTGTCATTGTCATCATCATCATTGTCATTGTCATTGTCATTGTCATTATCATTGTCATTCTCAACATCATCTCTACTTACGTCCAAACAGAAGGCAGATATTGTTCCCTCCTGTAGCTAAGTGCAGTGATGGTCAGTGCTGGGCCCCAACACATTAGCTGAACATTGTACCGACTCAGTTGTGATCCACTGAACACCATGTTAGTCAAGATTGTGTAGCAGTGGTATGCTTCCATAGCCATTAGAAAGAACAGTGCAATGAAGAAAAACTGTAGTCCAATTGCAGCGATTTTGCAAACAATCTGAAAGTTGCACAAGCAGTTCAACATACTTTCTCTACATAAGGTATTCCTGTTTTGGAGGTTCTACTGATTACTGGTGATAGCTACCTGATTGCCTATCTGTTCACGAAGAAATAATATAATCATATGTGCGCAAAGTAGTGCCAATTCTTGACCCATATGTATGCAGCGTTCGTATGAAAAATCTCTAAAACATATTTTGAGTGTACCATGTGATTAAAAACTTAACAAAAACCTGAGCAAAAGAAAAACGCCGATTGTAACTGCAAGACTGATCAGCAGAAATGTGCAACCAATGGATTGTACCACTCGTGCTGCAGTCAAGACTGCACCTTGCAGTGGCAGAGGAGGTCGCAAAGTAGAAACAGGTGCATTAGTAGTAGTTGTTGTTGTTGGTGTTGCTTGAATAGTTGTTTGCTCTGTTGTGGACATTATTGTATCTGTTTCAGCTGTTTGAACAGCTGGTGACACTGGTTTAGTGGCTGTTGATGGTACAGCAGTTGAAGCAGTCGCTGTTGTTGTTGATTGAAGGGTTATTGAAGATGTTGCTGGTGGTGTTGTTGAAGTAACTGAGACAGCTGTTGCTGTTCTAAATTGTGCTGAAACTGTTGCGATTGGCATATGAGTTACTGTTCCATCAGTTGACATAGTTGTATCAGTTGTTTCTCTGATGGTTTCGGTTGATGTTTTTACAACCGTTGTTGGAGTAATTGTTGAAATTGTTGTAGTGCTTGTTGATGGAGTTGTTGTTGCTAATGGCTCAGTTGGTGTTGTAAAAGTAGTTCTTTGAGTTGATCGAGTAGCCTCAGGAGTTGTTGCAATAGTTGCGGAAGTCTTAATGGTGCCAGGTCCTGTTGTTGGTGTTCTGGTACTGGTTACTGAAGTTGTCACTACACTTGAGGTTACTGCTGTTGTGTCTGCTGCGGCAATTGTTGTGCCTGAGGTTGGTGAAGTTTCCAGTGTAGAAATTGTTTCAGTTGGTGTTGTTACTGACATGCTGGAAGTTTTGAGAGTTCCAGTTACTACCAAGGTTGGTGAGGTTTCGGGGTTTGTGGATGTTTCCCATGTTGAGGAGCTAGAAGGTGCAGTTGTTGTTGAAGTTTCTGGAGTAATCTGCCTTTCGGATTTTGAGGTGTTCAGAGCAGTTGTTGTTATCACCAAAGTTGTTGAGGTTTCTGGAATCATGGATGTTGAAGATGTTGAGGTGCTTGGAGTAGTGGTTGTTGTTACTAAAGTTGTTGAAGTTTCTGGAACCATGGATGATGCAGATGTTGAAGTGCTTGGAGGTGTGGTTGTTGATCCCAAAGTTGTAGAGGTTTCTGGAGTCATAGATTTTGTGTACCTTGAAGTGCTTGGAGGTGTGGTTGTTGTTCCCAAAGTTGTAGAGGTTTCTGGAGTCATAGATTTTGTGGACGTTGAAGTGCTTGGAGGTGTGGTTGTTGTTCCCAAAGTTCTAGAGGTTTCTGGACTCATAGATGTTGAGGTTATTGGATTTGTGGTTGTTCTTGCCAAAGTTGTAGAAGTTTTTGCAGTAGTTGTTATCGATGTAGTGGGTGTTGATGCGCTTAGATGTGTGGTTGTTGTTGGCAAAGCTGTAGAAGTTTCTGGAGTTGTAGACATGGAGGTGCTTGCAGCTGTAGTTGTTGTTACCAATGTTGTAGTGGGTGCTGATGCGCTTAGAGGTGTGGTTGTTGTTGGCAAAGCTGTAGAAGTTTCTCGAGTTGTAGACATGGAGGTGCTTGCATCTGTAGTTTTTGTTATCAATGTTGTTGCCGTTTCTGCAGTTATCGATGTTAAGGTTGTTGGGTTTGTTGTTGTTGCCAAAGTTGTAGAAGGTTCTGGAGTTGTGGACATTGAGGTGCTTGCATATGTAGTTGTTGTTATCAATGTCGTTGCCGTTTCTGCAGTTGTCGATGTTGAGATTGTTGGGTTTGTTGTTGCCAAAGTTGTAGAAGATTCTGGAGTTGTGGATGTTGAGGATGCTGAAGTGCTTGAAGTTGTGGTTGTTGTTGGCAATGCTGTAGAAGTTTCTGGAGTTGTAGATGTTGAGAAACTTAGAGGTGTAGTTGTTACAAATGTTGTAGAAGTTTGTGGAGTTGTGGATGTTGAGGATGTCAATGTGCTTGGAAGCGTTGTTGTTGTTGGCAAAGCTGTAGAAGTTTCTGGAGTTGTAGAAGTTGAGGAACTTAGAGGTGTAGTTGTTGTTACAAATGTTGTAGAAGTTTTTGGAGTTGTGGATGTTGAGAATGTCAACGTGCTTGGAAGTGTTGTTGTTTTTGGCGAAGTTGTAGAAGTTTCTGGAGTTGTGGACGTTGAGGATGCTGAAGTGCTTGAAGTTGTGGTTGTTGTTGGCAACGCTGTAGAAGCTTCTGGAGTTGTAGATGTTGAGAAACTTAGAGGTGTAGTTGTTACAAATGTTGTAGAAGTTTGTGGAGTTGTGGATGTTGAGGATGTCAACATGCTTGGAAGCGTTGTTGTTGTTGGCGAAGCTGTAGAAGTTTCTGGAGTTGTAGAAGTTGAGGAACTTAGAGGTGTAGTTGTTGTTACAAATGTTGTAGAAGTTTTTGGAGTTGTGGATGTTGAGAATGTCAACGTGCTTGGAAGTGTTGTTGTTTTTGGCGAAGTTGTAGAAGTTTCTGGAGTTGTGGACGTTGAGGATGCTGAAGTGCTTGAAGTTGTGGTTGTTGTTGGCAACGCTGTAGAAGCTTCTGGAGTTGTAGATATTGAGAAACTTAGAGGTGTAGTTGTTACAAATGTTGTAGAAGTTTGTGGAGTTGTGGATGTTGAGGATGTCAACATGCTTGGAAGCGTTGTTGTTGTTGGCGAAGCTGTAGAAGTTTCTGGAGTTGTAGAAGTTGAGGAACTTAGAGGTGTAGTTGTTGCTACAAATGTTGTAGAAGTTTTTGGAGTTGTGGATGTTGAGGATGTCAATGTGCTTGGAAGTGTTGTTGTTTTTGGTGAAGTTGTAGAAGTTTCTGTAGTTGTGGACGTTGATGATTCTGAAGTGCTTGAAGTTGTGGTTGTTGTTGGCGAAGCTGTAGAAGTTTCTGGAGTTGTAGAAGTTGAGGAACTTAGAGGTGTAGTTGTTGTTACAAATGTTGTAGAAGTTTTTGGAGTTGTGGATGTTGAGGATGTCAACGTGCTTGGAAGTGTTGTTGTTTTTGGCGAAGTTGTAGAAGTTTCTGGAGTTGTGGACATTGAGGATTCTGAAGTGCTTGAAGTTGTGGTTGTTGTTGGCAAAGCTGTAGAAGGTTCTGGGATTGTAGATGATGAGGAACTTAAAGGTGTAGTTGTTATTACAAATGTTGTAGAAGCTTCTGAAGTTGTTGATGTCGAGGTGCTTGGGGCAGTGGCTGTTGTCACTAATGTTGTTGAAGTTTCTGAAGTTAAGGATGTTGATGTGCTTGGAGGTGTTGTTAGCAATGTCGTTGAAGTTTCTGCAATGGTAGATGCTGAGGTGCTTGGAGCTGTGGTTGTTGTTTCTAAGATTGTTGATGTTTCTGTGGTTGTGGCCTCTGGTGTTGTTGTTGTTGAAGTGATTGTTGAAGGGAGTCGAGTTGTGGTTGTTGTGGTAGTTGGTACTGTAGTTGTTACTCCTGTGGTAGTTAATGGAGTTGTTGTTGGTTGTGTCGTTGTAAATGGTTGGCATGTAGCATCAGAACACGGTGGTATACAAGTTCCTAAAAACCATTCACAGTAGTGGTGTTAGAGTATGATGGACGAATTATTTAACATTAGCTACCATCACAATAATGCCAAACTTCTAAATACAATGAACCAGCTCCACACGATCCCGGATTGAATACAGTATCACTTGCGTCCAGAACACAGTTCTGTTTGCCATTGCATTCTCTGTAATGTTTGATTACAAATCCGCCCAGTATATGACTGTTTGGCCATTGAAAAGATGAAGAAATGTGTTCAAACAATTTTAGTGGCAACGTTTCTTAGAACTTTTGCGATTGACTGATCAATATTTTGGTAGGATTAATTGTGATTTGCTTTATTTATTTGCATAATATACTGGATGATAGAAAATTGACTTCATTTACCAAAAAAACAGAATATGCTAACAAAAATGGAGACTGCTAAAGCATATATGTGTGCGGTTTCCGCTAAACTGTCGTGTGTATGCCAATTAAATAGTCTGACTGAACTTACGCCTGTGCGACTAGAGTGTGGGCGGTGGTATCTCCAGGGCAGTTTGCAGGAGTTGTTGTTCCACACAGCTAAAACTGGGAGACCTAACGCACCAGAACAACTAAATAACACAAGCTCTATGCTCTACATGCATGTCTTGAACAACAGAACCAAATCTGGCAAATTTCACCACTATTGTGCCTTCGGTACACTGTAGAGTTGCACTGCTTCCCTCACATGCAGCCACAACGGTTTCTGGTACATCTAAAAGTTGCTTGGTTAATTTTGTGCACAGTTTACTGGAATAGACCCACGATCAACGATTTCACAAAGAACATCTTTTGATGCTGCGCATGGTTCTCCCTTGAATTTGTTAGTCTCAATTGTGACACAAAGTTTATTGTTTTTGAGATCCAGTGAGGGGTGATAGACCACTGGGCCAGACTCAACCACTTCTGAATTCATCCATTTAAAGTCAGCTATGTCAGCACCCCCACTAGCGGCACGCATGCCTGTTAGTACTTTGTCGAAGAGACCTGCAAATATTCAAATTATCCATGAATTTTAGCTATAAAACGTTCAAAACACTGGTACAACTGGACAGACGGCACTCAGTCGTTATTCAATGGCATGAACTAATTTCTGCGGGGCCATTCCAGACATACATGGGCCTCATGTGGTCGAAGGGGTTTGCCCATCCCCAGCTACAGCTCTACGTACCCCAGACCCCCAAATCGGTAGGCCGATACGCATTCTACACCAAACCAAGCTTTCTTCCCGCCCAAGTTATGATCACAGTTTGACTTGAAATTTGTACGTATGGTTTGTAGTGAACATAGTTCTCATGGTACAGATCCGATCCGATCCGATTTGCGGGGGGCCATACGGCCTGCGATCAGACTCGAGGTCCATTCCGCTACCCCCGTGGTTTCGTCATCTCGGACGTTTCCCTTCTATCACTGCCAGCCACTCTAGCCATGCTGTTGGGCGCCAGGTACTTAAGAAAGTCCCTGGCGCGTTGACGTCATAGTGATGTCGGTTCCCAACGTCCGCTTGGTCCGCCTGCGAGAGAGGCCCTCAGGCCTAGTCGGTTCCCGTGGACAACTCCTGAAGTCATTGATCTTTCTCCAGCGTTGCATGCTATTGGAGCGGCTTCGGTGCAATGACAGATCCAGTCGGTTCCCATTTTACCTACTCACTGTGACCAGCTTTCGGTGGCCTGGGTGGAGCGTTGTGCCGACGACCAACTCTTTGCAGTAAGAAACTTGCCGCGCCGAGAGGATGAACCACTACAACCGCTAGGGATGCAGGGGCCGCCGTGACTCAGAGGCAGCGAGCTACCCACTGAGCCAACGACGCGGCCATGGTACAGATTTTGGGACGTTTGAAAGATAGCCCCCAGCCAAAATAGCCGATTACCGATGCATTTTGGGTGTGAGAATTAGCAAAAGTGTGGTAGAGATGTGTAGACGAAATAAGGGGGGATAGGGGCCGTCCATAAACGACGTCGTTCCAAAATCCCGATTTTTCGGACCCCCCCCCTCCCCCAAAATCGCCTTGCGTAGTTTCTGGGGACCCCTCCCCCTTAGGCGACGTAGTTTTCCGTTTACCCCCCCCCCGGATAAAACTGCAGTACATGCACTACTGTCATTTTTTCTTGTTCCCATACTGTACAATGAATTGAATAGATCCCTTCAGCCACTCTGGGAAGCTTTTCTGAATGTAGAAATCTTTGACAATATGTACATAAATCGAAAATAATACATTCAAAGTAGAGTTGTGCACGGGCCGGGCATGCCCGGCCCAGCCCGTGCCCGGGCATGCCCGTCAACGTATTTTGGACAGGCCGGGCCGGGCACCATTTTCAGGCCGCCCCGGGCCGGGCCGGGCCCGATTCTGATGCCCGCCGGGCATGTATAAAGAACAGCAGAATACAAAAAAGAACACCTTTTTGATTAGCTTAGCATTGCCCCAAATGAATTCAAAATACGCGCCGTTCTACCGTATGCAGACTTATTTTAACAGTAATTTCAGCCTTGGTGCCGTTCGTACACAAGCCTTTGCCCCACCTGCTGACCAACTTAATTTTAAGCCTCAATTTGGAGCTCAGGCTTAGATTCAAGTGCACACTTTGATTTATAGGGTTGAGCTTCTGCGTCTGGCTTTAAAAAGGGTGTCAAGGGGCCGTCCATAAACTACGACGTTCAGAGAGGGGGTGGGGGTACCCCGAAAAACGTCGCAGAACGTCGGAGGGGGGTGGGGGGTTGAGGCAAAACGTTGACGTATTTTTGGCCTTTTTTGGTAAGGTTTGACGATTGCAGAATAAGCAAGAATGCAGAGAAAGTCAAACGGTTTTTGACACATTTTTGTAGTTGTACAACATACAGTATGTTAGCGTGATTTGTATAGGGTGTGCAAAAAACAACCCAGCAGATTTTTTACTGTAGCAACCGTAAATCCCAACCGATTTGAATAAATCTTTTTTGAATGGAAGACAAATAAACTATCGATTGGCAGAGTTTTCGATAAGATGCTCTGCTTGTAGGTTCTCGAGGTATTTGCCCTCAAATTTGAAAGACTGATTTTGGCATGAAGAAGAGTGATTAAAACAACCCAGCATATTTTTTACTGTGGCAACCGCAAATCTCAACCGAGTTGAATGAGTCTTTTTTAACTGAAAGTTAAATAAATTATTGAAACATTGGTGAAACTAACTGGTAAATACGTATGTGCACAGGCACAATTTTTTCTATTATTCATTTGTGATTACGCAGACAGAAAAGCAGCTTCAGATTTTGAACGGAAATTCGAAAATTTTATTTTGGGGGGGTTGGGTTTCCCTCCCAAACGTCGTAATTTTTATGGGGGTGATGATGAAAACGTCGGTAAACGTCGGAGGGGGGTGGGGGTGCAAAATTTTGAATTTTTGAACGTCGTAGTTTATGGACGGCCCCCAACCACCCCCACTGCCCTGAATATGTAATGTACAGGGTGTGTAAAAAAAACAACCCCGCAGAGTTTTTGCTGTAGCAACCGCAAATCTCAACCGATTTGAATGAGTCCTGCTTTAAATGAAAGATAAATAAATTCTTGAAAGACTGGTGAAGGCCCTATTAAGATACGATGCTTAGTTCCTGAGATATTTTCCTTCAAACTCAAAACAGAGATTTTGGCAGTGAACAAGAGCGATTCCGTTGCACTTCACAACAAAACGGATTCCTACTGCTGAGGGGCAACAAGACTTTTACAAATGAAGTAACCAAGCATGTGTGGCACCAGAAAAACCTCGTTACGTTAGCCCTGAGCAGTAGGAATCGGTTTTATTATGAAGTGCAACAGAATAATAAAAATCACTCTTGTTCATGGCCAAAATCTGTTTTGACTTTGAGTGCAAATATCTCAGGAACCAAGCATCATATCTTAATAAAAGCTTCACCAAACTTTCAAGAATTAATTTATCTTTCATATAAAATAGGACTCACTGAAATCGGTTGAGATTTGCGGCTGCTGCAGTAAAAAATCTGCTGGATTGTTTTAATCTCTGTTGTGCACTGCCAAAATCTCTGTTTTGATTTTGAAAGCAATTATCTCAGGAACTAAGCAACGCATCTTAATAAAAGCTACACCAGTCGTTCAAGAATTTATTTATCTTTCATTTAAAGCAGGATTCATTCAAATCGGTTGAGATTTGCCGTTGCTACAGCAAAAAATCTGCTGGGTTGTTTTTTTTTACGCACCCTGTACATTGTATGGTATATTAGTACATTAGTACATCAATGACAAAAACCCCAATATCCAATTCCTGGAAAACAACCCAACACCAGTTCGCACTCTAATTAAAAGCAAGCATAAATTTGAAATTCGCTGTTTTAAAATGCCAATTTCCAAAGCTTAGCATGAAATTTAGCTTTTAATCTGAAAATTCATGCCAAATTTTCAAAAATTTAGTACGACAAAACAAAATTAACGGGCCGGACAGGGCCGGGCCGGATTTTGGGCGGGCCGGGCCGGGCCGGGCACCATTTTCAGGCCCCCGGGCCGGGCCCGATTTTGATGCCCGTCGGGCATGGCGGGCCGGGCAGCCGTTCCTGAAAGCCGTCCGCATTAACGCACAGCCGGCGGGCGCGGCCTCTGGGCCAAAGAAGAATACGCGCCTCCAGTTTACGCCGCACCTGACGCAGCTTCTGACGCAAGAAATTAACTACTGTCCTTCTCTTGACTTGGTGTTCTTGTTCTCTGTTTCCTTCTCTCTATCTGCGCTAGCTTTGCTTTGTAGTAATGCACTTGTAGAACTTGCGTCGCCACTGTTTCGTCTGTGCCTTTTTTGTTCCTCTGTCGTTCTTCTTGTCGCGCTTCCTGTCCTACCGGTTGTCACGGTGCAGTAGCCGACGCAACAACAAGAGTCTTCACACCACGGCACAGTAGAATCTACAATGCCAGCTTAACAGAATGGCTGGCCGAAACACACGCACGGTGGCAAGAGAGAAATCTAGGGCCAACCGCAAGGCAGTCGCACGGGGAGAGAAAGTCGAGAGTTTCACAGCGCTCTCCTTGCGTTTGACCGTGTGTTGCACAAACCTACATGATAGGGCGGAGCCGACACCCCATGTACATGATTGACAGCGGACAGAGACAAAGAGCCAGACAAAGAGCGTTGTGCTCCGCGTGCCAACAGATCGATAGACACTGACAGAGACGGCCGACACACAAACAGGGAACATGTACGTACAGGCTCGTACATATCAGTCTAGTCGGCGATCAGAAAACGGCCAATAAGCTTTCATAGCCTTCCTCCAAGTTAAAATCCATGCCAGACGAACAAGTGCAGTAATGCACGGCAAAAGTGATAGTACTGACCAATTCTTTTTAGCACCCTGTCTTTTGTGGCGTGGTTCATTGCGTGCAGAGCAGATAGATAGGTAGGTAAACATACCATTTCGTGCCCGTCTCAATTCATCGCAACGTTAGAGGGAGTAATTGCTTTAATACTGTAGGTAGTAGGTTCCCATTATTCTGCCTCTCATTCATTCATTGCATATAAATCAATCCAGTATAGAAGCGAAGCAAAACAAGAATCGTAATCCTGGCGCAGAAAAAAGTGCAAAAGCTGTGTCAATCGGGCTTTCGCGTCGTTCGTTATTTTCTTCTTTTTGTGCACGTGCTTGCGGCGTAAACTGGAGGAGCGTATTCTTCTTTGGCCCCGAGGCCGCGCCCGCCGGCTGTGCGTTAATACGGACGGCTTTCAGGAACGGCGGCCGGCCGGCCGGGCATGCCTCACCTGATCGGCCCGCCGGGCCGGGCCGGGCCGGAAAAAAGCTGCCCGTGCACATCTCTAATTCAAAGTTCCCTAAAATTCCGAAAAAAGCGACGTCGTTTTTTGCTAACCCCCTCCCCCTCCTGGTGCGTCGTCTATCGTCGCATTTCAGCCGACCCCCCTCCCCCTCTGGAACGACGTCGTTTATGGACGGCCCCATAGTAGGTGTAAAGTTTGGAATGTATGAGAGATATGGAGCCTCTGCTAAAGCCATAATCTGTACCTCTGCCCAGTGTTGCTCCCAGTAAATTTACTGAGTAAAAGTTACTCGGTACTTAGTTATTTTGAATTAAAGCAAAGTACGTACTTTTACGTACCGGTAAAAATTTTTCTTAATTTTACTTACTGAATACCGAGTTTCAATTTTGAATTACTCAATCAGTAAAAATTCGGTAAACTCGGTACTCGGTAGTTTACTGAGTTGTTTACTGAGTAACAGTTTGTGCAATAGGTAGCTCGCAGACCTGTGCATGAAAATATACGGTTTTCTTTCGCTAATAGATCTGCTAACGACGAAAACACACAACTTTTGCGAATTTTTTGCAATTTTCACAGCTTGCATAACCTAAGCTTTCTTTGCGCGGCAGAATTGTAAACAGACTACCAGACGCAAAGACTATAGAACTAGAAACTATATCTGCTACTATTAGTTATATTTTATTGACGTTTTTTGCATCAGTCTGATGAACTGTGAGGAAATGGCGAAAATTAGAACAAATCTTCACCTACCAATTTGGCCAGGCTTTTCATCTAAAGCCGCATCCTCTAGTCACTATGTATGTGTGCATATTTTAATGCCAATTAGCACAATAAATATTGTAAAATAACACAAAACTCATCAATCAGCAATGAAAAAGGATTCTAGTAGCTAAAAGCTGTATCAGGTAAACATTTTAAGATAAATTGCATATTTCTGAATTTTGAAGGTTTTACCGAGTCTACTGAATTGTTTACTGAGTACTTACCGGGTTTTCTTTGAAAAACCCAGTACATACCCGTACCTACTGAATTTCAAAAAATCTGGATTTACTTACTGAATACTTACCGAGTTTTAGAAATTTGAGCTAGACACAACACTGCCTCTGCCAGTGGTTGACACTCGCACTTTATCACGCGGCTCTACCAACCCAACCTATAAACACATACAGTGTTGGCCAAAAAAAGCCCACCTGGCCATTCTTCCAGTTTCCCGAATAATTTCAAATGGCCGCCATTCCGTAAATTTTGAACAGAATGAAAAGATTTTTGGCACGGTTATTATTATTTGTTAAGAGTTTGTTTTGGTCAAGTCCTAGTTTGCTAGCCTTGCCTTCAGTAGCCTGGAGTTGTTCCCTTCCGAAATGAATTGCACCATACGTACATGTAACAGGTCATCCACCGAAGGGGGAGGGGGTTGGGTGGGTCTGGCGCCGGCCGTTGGGTCTGAGCCAAAATTTTGGGAGGGGTTTGGGCACTAAAAAACGCTGAAAAATCGAAAAAATCGCAATTTTTGGGCTAAAAATCGCCAAAAATCGCTAATTTGGGCTGAAATACAGCTAAAAAGTGCTGTTTTGCAGGCGATTTTGGCAATTTTTGTGTCTGAAATTGCAAAAATTGCAAAAGTTTGCTCAAAAATTTACTTAAAAAATCGGAGGGGGGTCGGCGAAATCATCTCGGGGGGTCCCATCCGGGGGGTCTGGCCTAAGTCGGGGGGCAGACCCCACCCTGTTACATGTATGAACTGCACCGAAGTTTCAGACGTCAATTATGAACATAAATATCCCACGAACCCTTCATCGGATATTTCCCAAATTTTGTTTTTACCCAATCTACGTATATATGGGCTTCAGAACCCGAAGAGCTCAGCTTTCGAGCGCAACTGGTTAAGAACCGTGCTTTATGTTTAGAAGGCACCACCCTCATTTTTGACAATGCTAATTTTTCACCTTGACTGAAAGCAAAAAAAATTAAGATTCGCCAGATTTAAGATCCATTTTGCCAGAAAGTCAGCTTTGGTGACGAAGAGAGGGGGCAAGCAGGGTCATCCCACGGATCAGGCTGATATTTATATCTATTAAAACAGAGCACAGTCGAAGACCAACGGTGCATGCCCGGCCACCAGCAGCCCCCTGGAACCGCAGCTACAGCCCCTTAAAGTTGGGTCGGCAGCAATTTTTGGTGTCATTTTTATAGCTCTGACACCCTTTATTCAAACGATCACCCTTCATTCGTTTCTTAGGCTAGGATCCCGAGTCGCATATGATTTTGTAGCAGTTCGAAAGGCCTTTCATATTCTGGTACTCCCGTTTCCTCGTTAGCAATATATTCATCGAAATGCCACTCCGTTTTTTTCGAAAAATCTTTATAACTTTTTATGCAAAGGCCCTGCCAAGCTAATGTTTTAACAAAAGTTAGGCATGAGTTGCCCAAACAAAATGAGCGCCCTAAACTGGAGGAGGCGGGTGTTTTGGCCTCTCAAAGGTGTTCGAAAAATTTTTTTCTGCAAAGCTTAGTGGTTAACATATTGCTATATGCAGTTTTGTGTGCTGAGTTCGAAAATGCATTCAGTTTAGCTACAGTAGATTCGCTCTGGATCGGGAGAAATTGGCGTCCAGCGTTGAGACCAACCCTATTTCTTGAGTGGTACTACTCGCTAGTACGACCATTAACCACGGTGCAATGCAGGTTTTCTTATGTAGTTTTTGCTGCTGATTCCGAAAATAACTGTATTTTTGCTCTACGTTGCCGAGTTTTGAAGTTATCGGATCTTTATGATTTGAGAAGAAAACGGCTGCACTTATAACATGCTCGTTTGAAAGGTGACTCACTTCAGTCGCATGTAGGGCACAGACAGAGCCATCAAATTTATATCACCTAATGCAGTTTTTGCCGCTGATTACGAAAATGACATCTGTTTTTCAATCTGACTGCTCGTGAGCTACTTATGTAGTTTTTATGCCCTGGTACTCAGACAATAAGTTATCTGTCAAATCTTGGCATAAGCCAGCTCCTATCTGGTGCAGTTTTCTCCGGTGATTCAGAATACCAACATGTTTTTGCGCTACGACCACTCAGTCGCAAGTTAAGGCCCTCTGAAGTTTCATTACGAAACCTGACGTGACAAGCCGTAATCCTGAAATAAATGTTCAGCATTCATGCATTTCTGAAAGGAATCTTTTGGCAGTCAATACTGTGCGCGACCTATTTTGACCCGCTGAGTTCAAAAATAGCTTTTGTTTTAATCTATAAATACTCCTTTTGGCGATATATGGATATTAATGCAAATTTGGTTTGATCAGTACTATCTCATAATTGAGCAGCAGTAGAGAAAAACAAAGGCCATTTTTTAACTCAACGGGTCAAAATAGGTCGGGTACACTATTGACTGACAAAAGGTTCATTTCAGAAATGCATGAATGCTGAACATTTATTTCAGGATTATGGCTTGTCATGGCATGTTTCCTAATGAAATTTCAGAGGGCCATAACTTGCGACTGAGTGATCGTAGCTCAAAAATATGATGATATTCTCAATCAGCGGAAAAAACTGCACCAGATAGATACCATGTTAGGTCCAGATTTGACAGATAACTTATTGTCTGAGTACCAGGGAATAAAAGTTACATAAGTAGCTCAGAAGCAGTCAGATTGAAAAACAGATGTCATTTTCGTAATCAGCGGCAAAAACTGCATTAGGTGATGTAAATTTTTATGGCTCTGTACCCTAGATGCGGCTAAATTGAGTCACCTTTCAAACGATCATGTTATAGCAAGTGCAGCCGTTTTCTTCCCAAATCATAAAAATGCCGATATCTTCAAAACTGGGCAACGTAGAGCAAAAATAAGGTTATTTTCGGAATCATCAGCAAAAACTACATAAGAAAAACTGCTCTGTACCACGGTTAATGTCATACTAGCGAGTAGTGCCACTCAAGAAATAGTGTTGGTCTCAAATTTGGACGCAAACTTCTCCCAATCCAGAGCGAATCTAGCTAAACTGAATGCAGTTGCGAACTCAGCACACTAAACTGCATATATCAGTATGCTAACCACTAAGCTTTACAGAAAAAAAACTTTTTTCGAACACATTTGAGAGGCCAAAACACCCCCCATACCTCCTAAACAGCACACTTTAGTGCGCTCGTTTTGTTTGGCCAACTGATGCCTAAGTTTTGTTAAAACATTAGCTTGACAGGGCCTTTGTACAAAAAGTTATAAAGATTTAAAAAAAAACGGAGTGGCATTTTGCAGCATTTTCATAGTTTTCGGTGAATATATTGCTAACCAGCTAAGATCTGGGAACCGGTGTACCAGAATATGAAAGGCCATTCGAAGAGCTACAAAATCATATGCAAGTCGGGATCCTAGCTTGCGAAACGAATGAAGGGCGATCGTTTGAATAGAGCCTGTCAGACACGTGAAAATGAGCCCGAAAATTGCTGCCGACCCAACTTTGAGGGGGTTGTAGCTCGGGTTCCAGGGGGTTTCTGAACAAACGGATCTAAGAAAATCGAAAAATCTTGCACAAAACAGAAACCGAGTGTATTCTGAATGGCCTATAGGTATAAACAGTCAAACAGTACCGTCAAGCAGCTCAAACGTTTCCGGTGTCTTGATATGGGCAGCGCGTCCATATAAACCATACGGCACTGCCATGCTATTGCAGGCGCAGTTGCTCCCATCACCCTTGGCCTTGTCAGCTGGCTGTACGAAACAGGATTGCTGAGTCGGCGACCAAACGCCGGCAACCAAACCGCAGTAGGTCTCTGCTTGGCCGGCGCCCACCACTGCTCTCACGACCGAAATGAGAAGTGATACGCAAATTTTTGTCCACATACCAGCTCTGTCCCACAAACTGGTAACAGACTGGCGATAAACAATCATCCAAATTGCCGGCAGACATTTAGCAGTCAAATGCACTCCGTCGCCCAATTACTTTGATGACGCAATACGCTAATAGTTAGTGTATGTACATGAAAAGTAGCGAAAATCAGCCACGCCAAGCACTATTTGTTGTTCTCTGTTTCGTTCTCTTCAAAAAATTCGGCTCAACTGCGCTCTCTGCTCCGAGACGGGTGCACAATTCTTGCAGCTCTCTGTCGCGGGTCTCACCCGGATTTTCGATGTTGCTGGGTCTGCGCGCTAAAAACAAAAGGGCGCGGCGCCCAGAACGCTAAGTGTCACCACTGCAGCGGTGACCAAATAGATTCCACATGGAAATCGATCGATGTCGATTAGCGAAACGTTCACAAGAAATGCACAGAATAGCAGTCGCTAGGTCTTCTGATTTTGATTTACTGACTAAACCATTTTTTTATGTTTTGTGCTTCTTTCTTATGTAAACAATTAACAAAGTGGTGTTTATAGACTGAAGTGTTTGTATTTTTAAACCTATCAACCATTTCACTGATAAGCACCTTACCTATGTATGCTCTTTACTTCTCTGGCTGTATATGTAGCGTGAGCTTAGGTACTTCCATATTTAATATGTGGCTCCAGTATATTATTTTGCTGACAATCGCACATAGTTTGTGCATTGGAGAACGATGCAGTTGGGAGGTAAAACAGCATTGATGTAATAAGAAAATTAAACCAAAATCGTTGGTCCTGAGTGAGTGGAGTTAGCACTTGAAGAACTACATACAAGGTTTTTCACCCGAAAAGATGACAACAATTCTTGTTGTTGCCAATTCCCTCAAATTTCGTGTGTTTCCGTTTTTCACGTCACCTTTGTTGTAGGCATTGCCCAATTACAAATATTGTTGAAATGTGAGAATTGGGTCAAGCTTCATGCAACAAATTTAAACACACGATTCCCACTATTCGGGCATATGCTCCAAACTTTATGTAGCTTATTTGTTCAAAATTAGTGGAAATGACAGCAAAAAGAAATGCCATTTTTGGGGCACCCTGCGGTATGTATCGAAAAAAATTATTAAAAGTTAAATTTTATGATTATAACATAGTTAGCATTGCAGTGGGCGAAATATTGAATTTCAGAATACAAAAAATATACATGCAAGCTCCCAGAAAATAAGTATTGTTGTTCAACTTTATTCTGTACCAGCAGAAGAGGACACGCATACTCATAAGAGCCCTTCAACGCGCTGCCCTTATATTTACATAAACATATATGCATTGCGCTGCCTTCAACGCGCTGCCCGTATATTTACATAAACATATATGCATTGCGCTGCCTTCAACGCGCTGCCTTCAACGCGCTGCCCGTATATTTACATAAACATATATGCATTGCGCTGCCTTCAACGCGCTGCCCGTATATTTACATAAACATATATGCATTGCGCTGCCTTCAACGCGCTGCCTTAAACGCGCTGCCCTTATATTTACATAAACATATATGCATTGCGCTGCCTTCAACGCGCTGCCCTTATATTTACATAAACATATATGCATTGCGCTGCCTTCAACGCGCTGCCTGTATATTTACACAAACATATATGCATTGCGCTGCCTTCAACGCGCTGCCCTTATATTTACATAAACATATATGCATTGCGCTGCCTTCAACGCGCTGCCCGTATATTTACATAAACATATATGCATTGCGCTGCCTTCAACGCGCTGCCTTCAACGCGCTGCCCTTATATTTACATAAACATATATGCATTGCGCTGCCTTCAACGCGCTGCCCTTATATTTACATAAACATATATGCATTGCGCTGCCTTCAACGCGCTGCCCGTATATTTACATAAACATATATGCATTGCGCTGCCTTCAACGCTGCCTTCAACGCGCTGCCCGTATATTTACATAAACATATATGCATTGCGCTGCCTTCAACGCGCTGCCTTCAACGCGCTGCCCTTATATTTACATAAACATATATGCATTGCGCTGCCTTCAACGCGCTGCCCGTATATTTACATAAACATATATGCATTGCGCTGCCTTCAACGCGCTGCCCGTATATTTACATAAACATATATGCATTGCGCTGCCTTCAACGCGCTGCCCGTATATTTACATAAACATATATGCATTGCGCTGCCTTCAACGCTGCCTTCAACGCGCTGCCCGTATATTTACATAAACATATATGCATTGCGCTGCCTTCAACGCGCTGCCTTCAACGCGCTGCCCTTATATTTACATAAACATATATGCATTGCGCTGCCTTCAACGCGCTGCCCGTATATTTACATAAACATATATGCATTGCGCTGCCTTCAACGCTGCCTTCAACGCGCTGCCCGTATATTTACATAAACATATATGCATTGCGCTGCCTTCAACGCGCTGCCCTTATATTTACATAAACATATATGCATTGCGCTGCCTTCAACGCGCTGCCCTTATATTTACATAAACATATATGCATTGCGCTGCCTTCAACGCGCTGCCCGTATATTTACATAAACATATATGCATTGCGCTGCCTTCAACGCTGCCTTCAACGCGCTGCCCGTATATTTACATAAACATATATGCATTGCGCTGCCTTCAACGCTGCCTTCAACGCGCTGCCCTTATATTTACATAAACATATATGCATTGCGCTACCTTCAACGCGCTGCCCTTATATTTACATAAACATATATGCATTGCGCTGCCTTCAACGCGCTGCCCTTATATTTACATAAACATATATGCATTGCGCTGCCTTCAACGCGCTGCCCTTATATTTACATAAACATATATGCATTGCGCTGCCTTCAACGCGCTGCCCTTATATTTACATAAACATATATGCATTGCGCTGCCTTCAACGCGCTGCCCTTATATTTACATAAACATATATGCATTGCGCTGCCTTCAACGCGCTGCCCTTATATTTACATAAACATATATGCATTGCGCTGCCTTCAACGCGCTGCCCTTATATTTACATAAACATATATGCATTGCGCTGCCTTCAACGCGCTGCCCTTATATTTACATAAACATATATGCATTGCGCTGCCTTCAACGCGCTGCCCGTATATTTACATAAACATATATGCATTGCGCTGCCTTCAACGCTGCCTTCAACGCGCTGCCCGTATATTTACATAAACATATATGCATTGCGCTGCCTTCAACGCGCTGCCTTCAACGCGCTGCCCTTATATTTACATAAACATATATGCATTGCGCTGCCTTCAACGCGCTGCCCGTATATTTACATAAACATATATGCATTGCGCTGCCTTCAACGCGCTGCCCGTATATTTACATAAACATATATGCATTGCGCTGCCTTCAACGCGCTGCCTTCAACGCGCTGCCCTTATATTTACATAAACATATATGCATTGCGCTGCCTTCAACGCGCTGCCCTTATATTTACATAAACATATATGCATTGCGCTGCCTTCAACGCGCTGCCCTTATATTTACATAAACATATATGCATTGCGCTGCCTTCAACGCGCTGCCCGTATATTTACATAAACATATATGCATTGCGCTGCCTTCAACGCTGCCTTCAACGCGCTGCCCGTATATTTACATAAACATATATGCATTGCGCTGCCTTCAACGCTGCCTTCAACGCGCTGCCCTTATATTTACATAAACATATATGCATTGCGCTGCCTTCAACGCGCTGCCCTTATATTTACATAAACATATATGCATTGCGCTGCCTTCAACGCGCTGCCCTTATATTTACATAAACATATATGCATTGCGCTGCCTTCAACGCGCTGCCCGTATATTTACATAAACATATATGCATTGCGCTGCCTTCAACGCGCTGCCCGTATATTTACATAAACATATATGCATTGCGCTGCCTTCAACGCGCTGCCTTCAACGCGCTGCCCTTATATTTACATAAACATATATGCATTGCGCTGCCTTCAACGCGCTGCCCTTATATTTACATAAACATATATGCATTGCGCTGCCTTCAACGCGCTGCCCTTATATTTACATAAACATATATGCATTGCGCTGCCTTCAACGCGCTGCCCGTATATTTACATAAACATATATGCATTGCGCTGCCTTCAACGCTGCCTTCAACGCGCTGCCCGTATATTTACATAAACATATATGCATTGCGCTGCCTTCAACGCTGCCTTCAACGCGCTGCCCTTATATTTACATAAACATATATGCATTGCGCTGCCTTCAACGCGCTGCCTTCAACGCGCTGCCCGTATATTTACATAAATATATATGCATTGCGCTGCCTTCAACGCTGCCTTCAACGCGCTGCCCTTATATTTACATAAACATATATGCATTGCGCTGCCTTCAACGCGCTGCCTTCAACGCGCTGCCCGTATATTTACATAAACATATATGCATTGCGCTGCCTTCAACGCGCTGCCTTCAACGCGCTGCCCGTATATTTACATAAACATATATGCATTGCGCTGCCTTCAACGCGCTGCCTTCAACGCGCTGCCCTTATATTTACATAAACATATATGCATTGCGCTGCCTTCAACGCGCTGCCCGTATATTTACATAAACATATATGCATTGCGCTGCCTTCAACGCTGCCTTCAACGCGCTGCCCGTATATTTACATAAACATATATGCATTGCGCTGCCTTCAACGCGCTGCCTTCAACGCGCTGCCCGTATATTTACATAAACATATATGCATTGCGCTGCCTTCAACGCTGCCTTCAACGCGCTGCCCTTATATTTACATAAACATATATGCATTGCGCTGCCTTCAACGCGCTGCCTTCAACGCGCTGCCCGTATATTTACATAAACATATATGCATTGCGCTGCCTTCAACGCTGCCTTCAACGCGCTGCCCTTATATTTACATAAACATATATGCATTGCGCTGCCTTCAACGCGCTGCCTTCAACGCGCTGCCCGTATATTTACATAAACATATATGCGTTGCGCTGCCTTCAACGCGCTGCCTTCAACGCGCTGCCCTTATATTTACATAAACATATATGCATTGCGCTGCCTTCAACGCGCTGCCCGTATATTTACATAAACATATATGCATTGCATATTATGTATTTTTCGCATAAACATATTTGTGTCCCACAGTAGCCTCCACGGCAGGCCCAAGTGGCAAGAGAAATAAGTCAAGTCCCACAGTAGTCAGCAATGAAAAATTAGTATATAGACGTGTCCTAATTGGCGAAAAGATGTGTTGAATGTGCATCTGGTTCCGCATACCCATGACGACTCTGGATGGCTGAAAACTGTTGATCAGTATTACTGGGGAAGTAAGTCAATCCAATTATCACTTTGCAGAAAAAATAGAATTCCTTTTCAGCTCCATCTAAGGACAGAGGCACTTGGCCAGGAGTCCAATACATTTGGAATACAGTTATAAGTGAATTGAAACAAAATCCCAGTCGCAAATTTGCTTATGCAGAATAGTGATGTAAAATTATGGAATTTGAATTTCAATTCAATTACAATTAAATTATGGGCTCAGTTTTTAATTTCAATTAAATTAAATTAAATTAATTGAAATAGTTTTCCATTATTTTCAATTACAATTATATTTTCAATTATATTATGGAACTTTGGAAAATTTCAATTATGCAATTTTTTTCAATTATTTTTTCAATTTTTTGAAAACTGTTGTATTTTTGCTTTTAAAAGACAGTGACAGTGACCCATGACTTCGAAAAATGTCCATGTAAAAGCTTAGAGACACCTGGTTAGCGTGTTGCCCAATCAGCCGAAAAAATTTTAAAGAGCTGCCTTTTAAAAACACATAAAATGGCTTTCTGGGGGGAATTTACAGTTAGTTCATTATTATATATCAGTACGTAATCTAAAGGTTTTCAGCATTTTTGAACAACATCACTTCCTAGGTGCCTTCGCCAAAAAGGGGGGGGTGTAATTCCACTATACATAAAAAAGTCGCTGTTTTGACTTTTATGAACTACGAAATAAAAAGGAGAGCATAAAACGTTACAAAACAAAGTGAGGTCAGTAGCCGGCACAGTGTGTAGTGGTTTAGGCCGCAAAGTCACTGTGCGCGTGGTCGTGCGTTCATCCACTCAGTGGGGCAATTTTCTTGCCGCAAAAAGTTGGTCGTTGGCACAAGGCCCAACCCAGGCCACCGAAAGCTGGTGACAGCGAGTAGGTAAATGGAAAACGACTGGAGCTGTCTAAGCACCTAAGCTACAATAGCAAACCAACCACACATGTGTTGGGAGTTTGGGACATACAGGAACGGGGACAGCTACACTGAGACCCGCCCAGACTGACACCAAGTATGTGTGCCGCTAGTAGCGAAGGCAGCGAAGGAAGGGCAGGATGATATGGGTGTGCGTGGTGGGCGCGTAGTGTGGCCGAACACATGGGCTATGGCCCCGCCTGCACAATCCATCTGAGGTCAGTGACAAAGAGGTGACAAACCCTATGTAGGTTTTGTTTGAAGTCATTCCTTAATACTCTAATACTCTCTAATACTTACGTATTTCCTTACATTCACAACAGGAAATAATTGAAAATATAATTGAAATTCCAGGCGAATTTCAATTCAATTACAATTAAATTATGGCCCAACTTTTGAATTTCAATTAAATTAAATTAATTGAATTGAAATTAAAAACGGGCCAATTATGCGAATTTCAATTACAATTAAATTAATTTTTTACATCACTAATGCAGAAGCAAACTTTTTCCGGCGGTGGTGGCGCAACCAGCCTGATTTCATGAGACATCAAGTTAAAAAGCTGGTTAATGAAGGTGATGAAGCCTAGAGTTTCAGTTTCTCAATCTAAAATGCTTGTCACAAAACAGTTTTCGTGCACAATTTCGTATGGTGTTTTTGCCCATTTTCGGACCCCTCTCCATGATAATCGCTTGTAATAATTTTCTGCCCCCCCCCTCCCCTAATTGCGTAATAATTTGGCCAACCCCCCTCGAAATTTCTATTTTGTTTTGAGAGTTGAAGCCGAAATTTTTGCCTTCAATTTCACATAAAACGACGTTTTTAATAACATATCGGTATATACAGTAACGTATTGATAATTTTCTCAATTTTCTAATACATGAGCTACAAATTACTTTGTAAGTATAGTCTTCGTTTTACAGAAAAGCTGTTTTAGGGTGGCATTTTGTTACAGATGAAAACAAAGTGTTTTATCATGGATTCTAGGACTGCTGCCATATCACTTGAATGATGATTGATAGTCATAAAAGATTGAGTCGATTAAGCGCTATACCCTCATAAACTGTTAATAAGATCACTGATGGTCATTGATGTCGTTTAGCATTTGAAAAATTGGAAAGCCCAAACTTAAACGTTAGCTGGTCTCAAATTTAGTGAAATTAGGAATGTGTAATCCAACTTCTTCAATAAATCAAGACTACGTGTACATCTACTGTACAGTAAAAAAATTAAAATTATGGCCACTTCAGTGACTTCTGCACTTTTAAAAGATTGCGTAATAAAAGCGTCAACCCCCTCCCCATCCTAATGATTAGTAATCATTTAAGAAACCCCATCCCCCTCATGCCATTACGTAATTTTTGCACGCCCCGTCACAAAAATGTTTTGAAAAGGACCACTTTCAGGGCAGCTAGAATTTGTCGGAGGAGGTTGGGTTCAGAACGACGAAGCTACCACGCACTACACAGCAATCATAGACCAGATGACGTTGGGTTTAGAGCTCCTCAACCTAACCTTCGGTCGGTGTGCAGTGCCGAAGGTGGCTTGGCAAATGGATCCATTTGGTCACAGCCGAGAGCAAGCTTCCCTCTTTGCTCAAGTGTAGATTTCTAGAAGAAGTTTCGGTTTGATGGTTTGTCTGGGCGTTTGTAGATGGGCTACGCAGGACTATTTTTCTCCAGACTACACCACCTCGATCAGAAAAACAGGTTGGCAGAGAAAAGAGCAGAGATGGTGTGGCACGGCTCAGACGATCTGAACTCTGATTTGTTTACTGGTCACTTTTTTCTGCCCACTTATTATCCACCGCCCGGACTCTGTTTCGATGTGGAATGTAACAACGATCCTGTTATGGTAAAATAGAACTTATTCAATTGAAAAATTACCTACTACTGGAGTTTCCCACCTATAAAACCGGGTCTTATAACCGAAAAATGCCTAAATTTGGGGTCACATTTTTACATAAGATAAAAGACCCGGCTCTTGTAGGTGCAAAATCTATGTTTTACAATTAAAACTCGATGTTCTGCGTGAAAAGCATAAAATACACTCTGTTTTGATCTTTGCAACAACTGACTGCATGGTACGTTTAAGTCTGAATAGCTCAGTTTTAAACAGGTTTTGAAAACTTAGGCAACTTAGAAGCTGCAATATGCTTCCAGCAGCTATCTAAACCTATCAAATCAAGAATTTTACCCAGATTACGTAGGTTTTAGAACGGTTCTTGAACGACCTGAGATCACAAACTCCATATTCATTAGTTATCTTGTAAAAAAATATACACGAAAAAACATCATTCTGAGCTTAGACCCGGGTCTTATAACTGGAAAATGCCCCCGGACAGACCCTGCTTTCCGACCACCTGCTATAAGACCCGGGTCTTATAACCAGAGGGGTCTTATAGGTGGAAAACTCCGGTACCTACAAATGGAGATATTATTTGATCTGCATTGCAGGATGATATACGCTTAGATGGGTACAATATTGATGGAAAGGTAGATCTATTGATAGAATTTGCCACCAACCAGGTAATTTTTGCTCAGTTTTAATTAACACTTATCCAAAAAATGTTCTTAACAGTCAAATCATTTCCTAACCAATCACGTGATGGTGCTGATGGGCGGAGACTATCACTACACAAATGCCAATCAGTGGTTCACAAATCTCGACAAACTGATTGAATATGCAAATCAAAGGGTCAGTATTTTTTACGCAATTGATTTTATCTATCAACATCTTTCCTCTTGAAGCAAACAGAAGTAAAGATTTTCTATTCGACGCCCACTTGCTATTTGCAAGCGCTGCAAGAGTCTGGCGTAAAATGGCCCGAAAAATCGGATGATTTTCTTCCTTACTCGGATAGATTTCATTCCTATTGGACTGGATTTTACACAAGCAGACCTACTTTCAAGTATTTTGTTGGTCGGATGAATGCCTTGTTGCAGGTGAATTAGCTTTTCTTTCTTCAGTATTATTTTTTACACTGAATTGGCTTGGAATATACAGTATAGATAAAAAAAATGTCCCATCGCTTTTTCGGCCGTCACTCAAACGTTTGGTTCTCAGTCACTTCTTTACCGATTTGGCTCAAATTTTCAGCAAAAATTAACAACATGGTTGGCTAAATATTCTGCAAGTTTAGTGCCAAAATTCCGACTCATACTGGTTTTATGACCAGAAAACTAGGAATGAAGGTGGTCCACGCAAATTTATTTTTTTTTTCGGTAATACAAGGAGTACAGTCCTAAAACTTGCAGAAATGATTGGTGTTGCTATTGGGCATAACAACTAAGCGGGCAGCCCTGTAGCTCAAAGGGAACTAAAATGGGGGAATTTCAAAAACATGAGTGAAAATCCCATAGTTAAGAAATCTGCACCTTCTAGAATCAAAGCACTGAATCTGTTGTTAATCAACATAGATTGTAGCAGGAAGTTCGACAAATAAATGAACCTGATATTTAAGCTCTGTTCCACACCATAGTAACCATCCCTGCAGCGTTTTTTGAAAATTGAAAATCTTTAGAATCGTCATTTTGCCGGTTTTACGAAGAAAAGTCATATTTCGTCATGTTTTTGAAATTCCCCTATTTTAGTGCCCTTTGAGCTACAGGGCTGCCCGCTTTAGTATGTTATGCCCAATGGCAACACCAATCATTCCTGCAAGTTTCAGGCCTGTACTCCTTGTATTACCGAAGAAAATTTAATTTCCCTCATTCCTAGTTTTCGGGTCATAAAACCAGTATGAGTCGGAATTTTGGCACCACACTTGCAGAATATTTAGCCAACCATGTTGTTAATTTTTGCTGAAAATTTGAGCCAAATCGGTAAAGAAACGACTGAGAACGAAACGTTTGAGTGAAGGCCGAAAAAGCGAGGGACATTTTTTTATCTATACTGTATTTTACAGTCCAGCCATTTGAAGTTATTCCGTAAACTCGAACAAACCCCGGCATACACTGTTAGAGTACGAACTGATATTGGGTATTGGGGTGCATTCGAGGTATTCGGTATTGGCCTTTTTGAAGGAACTTTTACAAAATTGTCTCACCTGTTCAAAGTTTTCTACTTCCTGTTGCAAAATTCTGAGTAAGCTATGGAGTACGTAGAGGCAAAGACAAATACGGAGAACGGGTAAAAATGGATTTGCATAAAGCCTTACTCAGACTAGCATAGACCAACGCCAGCACAGATGGATGTGCCAAGCGATTACGCACCTTTCGCATAATTTTGAGAGCAGATTATTGGCATTTTGTGCAGTTTTACAACCAAAAATCCTGTAATGACTGTAACTAAACTGATTTCAGCTGCCTTTTGAGTCTACGTAAATTCTCATTTTGAGCGACCTTTGAAAAAACTGCTGATGATACCTAATATCTGATACCGGTATTTTTGTGAATACCTGATACCTGATTGGGTATTTTCAAATACCTGTAGTTGATACCTGAAACTAGGTACAGTATATTGTCAATAGCTAACCACAGTATAGTACACCAGTTATTAATTTCCCTGTTCTTATCTAAAATAAACACTCAGAATGGCTTTTAAACGCTACCTCAAAGGCTGTATTTTTCCAAATTTTCTCGCCCTGGTTGGACAGTGGCCCAATAGGCTCTTCAAAATTTTAATCGCGGTGGAAAAAATCCTACCTGAATCACTGGAATGTACCTGTTCACTGAAACGCAACTTTTCGCCCAGCTATGCAACTATTGGGTATTGGGTTTTTCAGGTGTTGTTCGCACTCTAAAACACTGTATAGGTGCGTGTATGTAAAAGTGAGAAAAATCGGCGCTGTGACTCAGACCAATTTAAAGAGGTTTCCTTATCAGATATGAATCCTCTCAGAAATTTGTCCTACAACTAGAAAAGTAATTCTAATGACAGTTTTGATTCGTCTCAGCTCTGCAAACAACTCAGTGTGTCGGCTTGGCTCGGACCAGAAAATCGTGGAGATCTGAAAGTTCTCAGTGAGCGTACTTTTGAACAGTTTTCTAAAATTTTGATTTAATAATTTATTCAGATAGTTTGCAGAGCGAGCTGTGGCAATTTCACAACATCACGACGCTATCACGTATAGAGATCTAATTGCCTCTAAACCTACGTACAAGTAACAATTTATTTTGAATATTTAGTGGAACTGCAAAACAGAATGTCACCTATGACTGGGAAAAACGATTATACAAAGGGATGGTAGAAGCACAGGTACAGTATATATTGCTACAAAGTAAAACGATTTGTATACGAAAAATCCGTTTAGCATGTGATAAACGATGCAGCGAAACGACTCTTTATCAAAACTCCGTCATCAGCAGAGCCTCCAATGCAATTTTTATGTCCACTCAGCAATGTTTCAGTTTGCAATATAACCTCAAATCAGACTTCGGTTAGTCTATATTATACTACCTTTGCATCTGATTGCAAAGCAATTTTTTCAGTTTCTTGTCACAGTTTTCAACAGTCAAGGAAAACAAATCGTGAATTACATTCGTGTGCCGTATTCAAAAAGATCTGTACAGGTTGTGGGTCCCAGAGGCACTGACATACCGACTCAGGTATGTATGTATAACCAAAGTGCAAAATTATAAAACAGGTTGTCTGTTTTTCTCAGGTTCTTCAGACCTTTACACCTGATGCTCTCAAATATCTTCATCCAGCAGCTTATGAAATTGTACTCCCTGTAACTATACCTCCTCTTGGTTTTGCCACGTACTTTGTTTCGTCAAATGCTTCACTTCAAACAAGTAGGATGCCAACCAAGCAATTATTTCCTCCTAAGCAAAGCATGATGACCGGAAAAACGAAAGAACCGATTAGTAGGACTTTTTATTGTGGATTTATACTTACTCACAAGTTCAATGCAGTCAACACCTTCATAAGTGCAACACAGCAGAGGGTTGTGTAGGTCAATCTAAGAGCTTGGGCAGAAAGCGAGGGCCAGTAGGGGCGGAAAATATGCCAAGGAATGCTTAAACGCTCAATTTTTGCTGCAATTTGGATGGCAGTGTGAGTGAGAAAGAGAAGTTCATGATTATCGGAAAATCAAAAACCCTGCTTCTATATGAACTCTGAACTAATGAAACTGCCGTTATTTGGCCGTCAAACTTTTGAAAGATTGCTACCCAGCCAAGGTTCTTAACCTCCAGACTGAGTTTGAACAGTTACAAATCGATAGGAAGCCTAAAAACAAACGTCAAACCAGCTTGTTTGAATACGATAGCTAAGTGTCATTCAGGGTTCTGTTAACTTTTTGGCCAGGAATTCCTTTTAGGTGTATTCTAATTGGTATGTAGAATACGAGCAGAGAACCAGTTTCCATGCATTTTGCAGCACTTTTGGACCGCACCTCCATATACAGTCAGGCACTTAACGCCGTTTATGGTACCGACACCATATAAGCTGCCGGTACCATATATTGTAGGGTAGTGGTACCATATATGGCACCCCCACGTTCGGGCCTGTGGTGGTACCATATGTGGTACCCCTACCCATGACCATGGAATGGATGCAGGTGCCATATATATAGTACCGGTACTGGTACCAATACGAAGGTAGGGGCACCATATATGGTACCACCACAGGCCCCGAAGGTGGGGGTACCACTACCCTAGGTATCGGTACCATATTTGGTACCGGCACGTTATATGGTGTCGGTACCATAAACGGCGTTAAGTGCCTGACTGTATATAGATAGCGTGTCGTGTTGCGCTTATGGAGGTTTCACTATATTGAGGTTCCCTCTATTGGCGTGACTAACCGCTTGACGATGGGGAGGTCGGGTAAGAAGACAGAAGGACTCATTGTTGACCATTGCCTGAAGGACATTCCTGAAGGACAAAATAGAGGTGATGCTTAGTTTGGATGAAGCTGGACATGAAGATGGAGCTGTTGAGTCAGTTTAGTCTTCATACGCTGCCCATCTTCAAACAGTTGGTGACGCCAATAGAGGAACACTCAGCATTAAGCTTGTCAGTATAAACCCTGAATGAAATGTCCTACATTCGTTTTTTCGGTTGTGCTTACTTAGTTTACTCTGGACAAGGGGTCAATCTGTACATGATTAATAATTGCAGTGCCTTCCTTCAATTTCACCAGAATGCGTTCTCTGTACAGAACGCACAGCGGGGGAACAGTAGTGTTGCACTGTGATGTCACTGGTAACCCCGAGCCACTTGTTTGGTGGCAGTCAGTCAACCGAAAAGGGAGCTCCAGCCATTGGACTTTTGGCAAACGCGGTCACCATAGACAGTTGACATTGTCCAATGTGAGGAAAAATCAGAAATGGAAATGTACTGCTAAATCAAGGGCAGGGAAAACTGTTCACGTGGTCAGTGTGGTGGTGGACAGTGAGTGGACATGTTTATTTATCCTATTCTGAATTTCATGCAAAACCGGATCTTTCAGACAGACGCTCAAACCAATTGTCAATAGAAAATAATGTAAGAGAAAATAAATAAATAGTCACTCACTTGTTAGTCTGTCGTTTTTTCAGCTGCTGAAAGTGTGGTTCGATTCAAGAACTGGTCTCTTGTCTCGTGTAGAGCAGCTGAACGGACTCTCAGTTCCAATAAGGCAGAACTTCTTCTGGTACAAGGGTGCTGTTTATGGCAAAAAGACAGGACAACAAGCTTCTGGAGCTTACATATTCAGGCCAAACGGAACTACACCTTATAAGGCAACTTTCCACACTGTAAAGCTTGCCAAAATCTCGGTAAATGTTGTCTAGTTTTGTACCAACTGGACAGCTCTTGTTGATTTCTTAGCAGGGTCCACTGGTGAGTGAAGTAAGACAGGTATTCACACCCTGGATAGCGCAGGTCATCCGCTTATTCAAGGACAAACCCTATGTGGAATTGGAATGGACTGTTGGACCTATTCCCATCAGGTTACACGTTATCCGCCGATGGGGAGGGGTTGTGGTTTCTGAGAAAATTCTAAGGAGGGAATTGGACACTAAAAATCGTCACATCGTCAAACTTTGGCTCAAATGCAGCTAAAAGTGCTGTTTTACAGGCGATTTTAGCAATTTTAGTGTCTGAAATTCTAAAAAAAATCGCAAAAATTTGCCCAGAAAAATGGAGGGGTCATACTCGGTGTGCCCGATCAAGAGTCTGACCTAAGTCGGGTGGGGAAAGACCCCCAATTGCATGGATAGGTTTGACCTTACATGTATGTATAGTATGTAACAGTGGGTTTGGCAAGAGAGAAAAGCCCAAAATGATTTTTGGTTGCTCAAAGCAGCTACTGTTTCAGCGACAACAAATCTAAGGAAGTTATTAGCAGGTTTGACACTGGAATATCAAGCAAGAATGCGTTTTTTACGGATTCAAACGGCAGACAGATGATGAGGCGAATGTAAGGAGAAACAGCAATTCTCAAGTGCTCTAGTCTTTTTTTTACTTTAGCCGAAACTTTCAACCGACCTACAAATTCGCAAACGATGAACCGATAGCTGGCAACTATTTTCCTGTAAACAGTAGAATCGCCATCAAAGTATGTATTAGTTACTGTATCTGCTAGAAATTGAACTTTTGAAATTCTGCGGACTTTTTGCAAGGACTCCAAAGTGCAACTTACAATTCTGACCGACCGAAGTGAGGGCGGCTCTAGCTTGGCCGACGGTTCGATCGAGTTAATGGTAGACTTCTATATATTTCACTGAAATTATAAAAAATAGAGATTGCTTTAGATTCATCGACGTTTATTGAAAGACGACGCTCGAGGGGTAGCCGAAGCTCTAAACGAAACTGAGCCGGACAAATCTGGCTTGGTGGTTCGAGGAAAACATTTGCTCGTCATTTCTCCGCCTAAGAAAGCAGCCAGAATTCACAGACCACTGGCTCTTGACTTATATCATCAACCGTTTGCAACGTTTTCGGTTCCTCACACATCAGCTGTGTACCAGAAAAGCTTCAACACAGAAGTATTTCTCTGTCTTTTAGCTGGAGAATGCCCACGAAACTGGGATGCCTACCATACCAAAATTGTGCTATATGTCATGAATTTCACTTCATGATTTTATTAATTATTATTTGCTGCTATTTGAATTTTGTTAATTACAGTATTCTATTGATCTGCACTTGTTTGGCTGTGCAATCGGTTCTTCGCACAATTTTCGTTTTTTCTTGTTGTGTAAAAAATGAAGTAAAAAGAAGGAAGAAAAAAGGGTCGGTCGCGGTTGAGAAAGTTGTCGGCAATCTTGTGCTAATCAGTCACTGTTTGGCTTGTCATCCGCAGCTGCGGAAAGGAATACTATAAAAATAGTACTAAAATCAATCTTTGAATTTGGTATCAGTACCATACCAAAGCAAATTCAAAACAGCTCCTTCCAGACAGGGGCAAAGGGAAGGCTGAGGGGATTGGCCCCCCTCAGGCTCTGGCCTACCCCCCTCAGCCGGCCGCTACCCCCCTCAGGAATTTTTTGGAAGAATTTTGTATAGAAAATTATGATAAAAATATGCCTGGATTTGGTGTAAATGAGCTCAGAATAGCTTATTTTAACTAATTTTAATGAAAAATAAGCCAAAAAACCTTGATTTTAGCCAAAAATCGGACTTTCTGGCTTACCACCCCCTCAGCCCATCCTCAGGCGCTCCTACCCCCCTCAGCCCCCCTCAGGAATTGGAAATTCTACCCCCCCTCAGTAAAAATGCTAGCCCTTGTCTGGCTCCTTCTATACTATACTATACCATACCATATCATATCAAAATCAAACGCCTTTACCAGATAATTTTAGTACCAGAATTATGATTTTGGTAAGGCCTTTTCATTTTAGTACTAGCCTGTTGGCTATATTTATAACACTTTTCGAATGCGTAAAAATATTCCCAATCCTTTCTGCATGTTTTGATTCGAAAAAACTCAAGAAAGGTGGATTGAGCATAATTTCCAAACGCTTCTATGACATTATCACAGCAAACTGCCACTACTGTACTGTACCAAATTCATACCAAAATCATACCAACCAAATTCAAACTGATTAGCTAAATTTAGTACGATACTAATCGAATATCGATATCGAATTCAAATCGTCAACTTTATACTATACCGTACCATATCAAATTCAAAGTTTGAATTTGGTAGGCATCTCTGTCACAAAGCTGAGAATTTTCTAGTTTGCTGGATTGAGCCGACCGCTTCCGCTGAATATAAATATTCTCACTTTGGATCAGTGGCAGAATGGAATTTTACTTAGACTGGAACATATCTACCAGAGAAACGAAGACAGAAACCTTTCAATTGCTGCTGAGCTTGATCTGAAGGTTAGATGGGAAAGTATTGTGTACTGCAATATACAGTAGTAATATATTGTTCAGGGTTTGTTTACTAAATTCGAGATAACTTCAGTTGAGGAATTAGCGTTAGCAGCAAACCGACTCGTCAAACAAGGTAAGTAATTTGCTGTTTTATTGTTTCTACAGTGTTTTTAAAATGACAATAGTGGTACGTACTGTATGTGTCTTGTATTGTTTTCAGAATCGATACCGAAATCAGATGCTTTAAAGGTGATTTTAGAGCCGTTCCAAATCAAGACTTTTCGGTGTTCGATTCACCTGAAATGAAATTCACTTTTAAAACTTGTATACAGTAAAGATTGTGTGCGTTCTACGTGAGTTAAAATTTTCTCTGAACGGTGGAAACTACGTATTTTAAACTCCTTTTTTGAGACGGCAAAATTGACTGAACAACAGTCTGTATTTTATAGTGTGGATTTATACGGGTGTGCCAATCAAAACAGCCTAGCAGATTTTTTGCTGCAGACTCCGTAAATCTCAACTGATTAAATGAGTCCTTTGATTGAATACTAATAAATTCTTGAAAGAATTGAAATTTTTAAAAAGATACTCTACTTGGTTTTTGAGATATTGGCGCTCAAAATTGAAATTGCAATTTTGGCGATACGCAAACAAGAGCAGATTATTTACTTCTGCAACCATAAATTTCAGCCGATTTCAATGAATCCTTTTTAAAAGAGAGATACTTTTAGATGAATTCTTGAAAGATTGGTGATCCGCCTTTAACTTTTTACGCAACCTTTAGCCCTTTTAGTTCTTTACGACTCCTCCAACGAACGACCTTTTAGGAGAAATGTAAAATTGAAAGCGTGTTTAAACGTCAGGCCGACCCACAATGTGTTTCAGTAGCCCATTTAAGGCAAGTTTGAACCGGATTTCAACAGTCTACTTTCGACATATAAAACTAGGGTAGAATTTAAAACGGCACCACTTTCCATTTCTGCTCAGTCTCTCTCAACCATGTGCACCATAAAATCAATCACTCTCTGTACCGTAATTCTCAGTCTCTTCCTCAACCTCAACGCTCACACCTGCTTTCCCTCGCCATTTCTGAAGTGTTGCGGCCCCAAGGTCCCATGTCCCAGACCGGGTCTCTGTTGTCCCAGACGAGGAGGGGGTCTTAGCTGCTGCACCAGACTCCAAAAGTGTGCCCCCTGCACCCCCTCCGGTTGTCTGGCCAAGGGTTTGTTCTGTTGTGGTCTCAGCACTACATGCAAAACACCAGGGCACTGTTGCAAGCGACCTTCTCTACCAGGATACAGTTGCTGTGGACAGAATCAGAAATGTGCAATTTGCGACCCAACCGGTTGCGTGCCAAGGAACAGAGTTTGCTGCAATAAGATCAAGTCCTGTCCGAAGCCACGCTATTGTTGTAGATTGCCGAGTGGCCTGATGGGGTGTTGTGGCTCGGCCCTACCATACGTTTAACTGCATCTCATCATATTGCTGATGTTTGGTTTCCTAGTTGCAAAAGAGTTTGTTTGTTTGTTTGTTTGTTGTTATATGCTAAATAAACTGTCTTTATTCAGTATTTGCGATGAGCTTTTTAACTGATGTAGCTAACATATGCACGATTGAATTGTAAAATGATACAGTAGCTCAATCAATCCACCCAAACGCGCCGAATTTATGCATATAGTTCTAGGTAGGTTCTAGGTATATATACTAAAGATGTGGTAACAGCCCACGCAAATTCCTGTTTGTTTGGTGGATAGAAAACCCGCTCAGTTAACGTTTCAAAAAATTGATGGCGTCGTTTAAAATCGACTGGGGGCCTGGGGCCGTTCATAGACGACGTCGGTCCTAATCCTGATTTTTCGCAATTACAGTTCCTTAAACCCCCCAATGACCATACCCCATGGAGTGCATTTGGGAATTTGGCAATCCTATGAATTCCTAAGGCAAACAATTAATGATGATGAAATATGTCCTTGATTCGCGTCGCGGGCCTGAGAATTAAAATGGCGTATAATTCGCTTTTTGAGAATTTTGTGGGAATTTTGGAGCTTGGGAATTTAGCAGCTGACTCATTAGCCCCTCCCCTCAACTGTTAAATTCCCAAGTTTGCTTGAAAATGCGTCAGAGCGAGTCCGGGCGACACTGCGAATTTAAAGAGCTGGACGGTCGCGAATTTGTAGAATTCTCAACCTCTGTTTAGGAATCAGCTGGAATTCGGGCCCACATAAAAAGGGGAGAATCCTAGCAAATTCCCAATGAGTCATCTGGGAATAAAGAATCACTGGGAACTTAGCGGTAGTCGTGAAGGAGTTGAAAAATGCGGAAAAAAGCGACGTCGTTTTTTGCTCAACCCCTTCCCCTCCTGACGCGTCGTCTATCGTCGTATTTCAGCCGACCCCCCTCCCCCTCTGGAACGACGTCGTTTATGGACGGCCCCTGTCTGAAACAGCTGTCCCAGACACAACCTGCATTTTTGGCTTGTGAAATTGACTTGAAGTCTGGATTATGGCTCTATCAAGAACAAACATTGAATTAAACAAGCTTCTAAAAACACCTACACTGCATTTGTCTTGAGTAACAGCAGCAGAAAGAAACTAACTTTTAAGCTGGCTATAGGTCATGCAGGTGCTTGTTCTACGTCTTGACTGGCACTTGGAGTAAAGTATTTGGAGCAGCTGCATTTAGTACAGTTTAGAGTTTAGTAACATTTAAACTATCAATTATCAATACAGGATTTAACAGTAATGCCAAGAGACAGGTCCAGCCAAACCAGTCCACCGGATTTTCACAGACCACTGACCAATCATTTATAAGAAAAGTGACCCCTCCCTTCCACTCTCTTCAATTCCCCCACAACTAATTTCAAAAATGTCCCTCAAATTGGCCAGTCTAGCTCTCTTTCTCTCTTACTTTGCCCTACTAGAAGCCGAAGTCTGTTTTCCCAGTCGTTTCAACAAATGCTGCACACCCGACATTGTCTGCACTATAACCGGTCACTGCTGTGCTAAGCCAGGGGGAGGTGTCAGCTGCTGCGGTCCCCTACAACGATGTGCCCCCTGCACCCCCTCCGGTTGTTTGTTGCAACACGAGTTCTGCTGCGGCCTCAAAACTACCTGTGCACCTCCAGGACATTGTTGCAAGAAGCCGAATGGAGCGAAGGGGTTTAGTTGTTGCGGACCACACAAGAAATGTGCCATCTGCCATCCCTCAGGCTGCGTGCCGAGAAATCACGTCTGCTGCAACAAGAATAAGTCGTGTGTGAAGCCGCATTATTGCTGTAGGAAGTCGGATGGTCAGATGGGATGTTGTTAGCGATCGGTTTGCTTGAATTTTTGTAGGCTTTTTGACTGATTTGTCATTGCCTTTCGTTCTGTGCATTCTTTGTATGAGCAGCAGATCCGAACACCCCTTTCTACCAACTTCTATTTCTCTGACAACCAATTTTCTAATAAATTAATTTGTCAGAATTTGAGACGCTAAAATTTTTCAAATTTCCCGTAAGACAACACTTTTTATCTGTATTTCAGCCCCAACTACCGATTTTTTTATTGTTTTTTTTGTGCTGTACCCCAAATTTTGACTCAGATCCCAATCCTCCGTCGGTGAATGATCTGTCAGATGTGCATATGATTGAAGTAATAAACGCTGACGTTACAATAAGATTAGCGGTACTTAATTTTTTAATTCTAAGCATGGTAGTTGTGTCCTGCCTCTATGCTACAATATATTCTATTGTTATAACAGTTGTCTGTAAAAAAGACACGTATTTTCATTGTGAATAAATAAATCACGATTTTTTCAATCGGCTCGGTAAAAATTCTGTAGCTTCGCCAACAACCAGTATGTGTAGACTGAATGGTTGGCCTGAAAGCGGAGTAAAAATTTGCACATTTCCTCATAGAAATGGTTCTCACCTTTAGGGCAACTTCACCTCTCGGCTTTGTAATGTATCCTCCAATTGTCTCAGTCAAAATCTTCTGCATTTCTTTACTCACTTGAACACAAGACGCTGAAATGCCATTTTACCGTCTAAAGGCCATTCAGAATCCACTCAGTTGCTGTTTTGAGCAAAATTTTCGATATTCTTAGATCCGTTTGTTTGTAGCTACCGTACTTGACCGTACCGTACCGTACCTGTCTTGGGGTTTTTCAACACGAAAACATGAGATACTACGGTAGCAATTTGCAGATTTCCTGAGAAACCATTAGGCAATTGTGGGTCACTACCCCCATTAGCGGAAACCGACCATATTAACTTAAGACTAAGATACTAATCGAAGGTAAGTCTGACTTCATCCTAAGGTTCATTCATGCCGAACCTACGTAGAAACCTAAAACCTGATCACAGTGCTCAATAGAAGCCATCGGTTCCAAATAAGTGAAGTATAGTGTCACTGTATCTAAATCGGATAATCAGCGCGCCATGCATACGCGAAATGCACGCCGCTTCCCTCGCAATTCGGCAGCGGAACCTAGCCTAGTCTGTACAGCCTTTAGTGCTGTACACTACGCGGGTAATATATATGGCACTTTGGATTTTTGCTAATAAAGTTTTGCTAATAAATTTATTTGCTCAAATTACGACCTAATTTAAAAATTGGCTCTTTCTTTTCTTACATGAGAACCTCTATGGTTGCATTATCTACTGTTTTTTTATGTAAATAAAAAAGTATATAAATGTTCTCACCCAACTTAGGCCAGACCCCCCGGATGGGGCCCCCTCCCAAGAAGATTTTTCTCCCCTCCCCTCCCCCTCAGATTTTTCGGCTGGCAAGTAATTTTTTGAGCAAATTTTTTGCAATTCCAGAGACAAACATTGCCAAATCGCCTGTAAAACAGCGCTTTTTAGCTGTTTTTCAGCCCAAATTAGCGATTTTTGACGATTTTTTGCCGAAAAATAGCGATTTTTTCGGTTTTTCAGCGTCTTTTAGTACCCAAACCCCCTCCCAAATGGCCAGCGCCAGACCCCCCAACCGCCCTCCCCTTCGGCGGATGACCTGTTACATGTATGGGTGGTACAATAAACAGTACATTTTTGAGATCCATTAAGACAAGCGGTGTTGTTGTTGTATCTACCCAGGAACAAAAAAAGAAAAAGGAAGGAAAGCGGTGTTACCTTTTCCAGTAAAGGCGGCCGTTTGTGCGACAGAAACGGTGTCGCCAAAGACGCAATAGCGCGGAATCGGCATTCCAGCCACCGCAGCAACTACCGGACCTAAAACAGTTTTAGTTTTTAGTAGAACAGTGAGTTCATAAAATCTATGACAATAAGGGGCCGTCTATAAACGACGTCGTTCCAGAAGGGGGAGGGGGGTCGGCTGAAATGCGACGATAGACAACGCACCAGGAGGGGGAGGGGGTTAGCAGAAAACGACATCGCTTTTTTGGAATTTTAGGGAACTTTGAATGTATTATTTTCGATTTAGGTACTTTCTGTCAAAGATTTCTACATTCAGAAAAGCTTCCCAGAGTGGCTGAAGGGATCTATTCAATTCATTACAGTATGGCAACAAGAAAACATGACAGTGCTGCATGTACTGCACTTTTATCGGGGGGGGGGTAAACGGAAAACGACGTCGCCTAGGGGGAGGGGGCTCCCCAGAAACGACGCAAGACGATTTTGGGGGAGGGGGATCCGAAAAATCGGGATTTTGGAACAACGTCGTTTATGGACGGCCCCTAACCTGTGTGACAACCGATCTTCATTTTCAGCTTGAAGTCAGGCATGTGTCGAATGACGAATTTTTTGGTTAGTCTAACCAACAGTAAAGCTACGTCAGCTATTTCGGCCACGTGAAGATCTCCATTCTGACTGGGCAGCCCGCTGGCCAATAGGAAACTATTTCCCACCACTTCAATCTGTAACAACAACAACGATTACAATTACAATGATGATAACAATGAGTACACCAAGAATGGCTATGATGACAGTGATGATGATTATGACAACAACAATTACAATGATGACGATGACAATGATGACGTCACCGATGACAATGGTGACGATGACTATGTTGACAACAACAACACGGCGGCCCCGGCATCTGCGAGAGCGGTTGTTTGTAGGTTCGAAACCGGTCGAAGCGACTGGAAGTAGTCGACGTAAAGCCCAACCCAGACCACCGAAAGCCGGTGATGGCCAGTAGGTAAATGGGAACCGAACCGGAGCTGCCGTTGCACTCTATGACAGTAAAGGGGAGGGATGTTTGTAGGCAGGGCACTCCATTAGAGCGCGGGGTGTCCTGAGCTGTCCGAAAGGACAGTGGAATCTAAACAAACAAACAAACAACACTCACTCGACAAACATCAAACTCAGTGAGCATGTCATCGAACAGCGAGCAGAGATCGTTGAAGAATCGCAGAAACTGGTTCGGCCGACTGTGTTTGACCATCTTACGAAAACCGCAGACCGTAACCGACAGCAGACTGACTTTCTCGTAGACTTGCGGACCGACCGAGTGACCGTACTTCAGTTTCTCTGCTACTGTAGTTGGTAAGTAGGTGGACAGCAACAAATCGGTCTTTTCCACCTACGGTACATACAAGTACAGTACCCACAATCTATACGGTATGGAGACCCACCTCTTGACAGAGCAATTCACTGCGTACAGTAATGGTTTCTTCGAGACTGCGCGTTTTTTCTTCCAGCACTTTCAACACGTGGTCAGTTAGACTGACGCCGTTGCCGACCATATCTCGCAAGGAGCGTCGAATCTACAAAAAACAGAAAGACAATTGTAGTAATAAAAATTTGCATAGTACGCGTTTGAAACAGGGACGCAAATCGGGGTCTTCTTTCCAGCAGGAGTGCATCAGTTTTATCATGTCCGGCCGGGTGTCGGGGTCGTTTAGTTGCACCGACGGTCTGAACGGCGGGTTTTCGCATCTAGCCACGCGATTGACGATTTCTGAACATTTTCATTAGAACAGGATCCAAGCCCATTCCAGTTACGAGCAGGCGTTAGATTTTCTAGGTAGAACGGAGTTTCCCGCGTTAGCAGTTCCTGCACGATTATGGAAAAGCTGTAAACGTCTCCTTTTTGAGTTCCCGTAGTTGGAGCTTCTTTCAGACGAAGTAGCTCGGGGGCTGTCCATAAAAGGTCTAAAATCGAAACATGTGACAGGGGGGCCTAAAAAGCAGACATTGGAACTGGGGCTGACGGGTGACTCCACCCCTCAGGAATTTTTAGGAAGAATTTTGTTTAGAAAATTAAGACAAAAGTATGCCTAGACTAGGTGTAAAAAAGCTCAGGTATATTTGAACCTATTTTAGCGAGAAATAAGCCTTGATTTTAGTGCAAAATCGAACTTTTAGCAACCACCCGCTAGTGCTAGTCCACTAAAGTCCAAATGCGTGGTTGTAGTGACTAGATTGCTATACCGTGGGACATACATGCAACAGGTCATCCGCCGATGGGGGGAGGGGGGGTTGGGGGGTCTGGCGCCGGCCGGGGGGGGTCTGAGCTAAAATTTTGGGAGGGGGGGTAGGGCGCTAAAAACGCTCAAAAATCGAAAAAAATCGCGATTTTTTGGCTAAAAATTGCCAAAAATCGCTAATTTGGGCTGAAATACAGCTAAAAAGTGCTGTTTTGCAGGCGATTTTGGCAATTTTTGTGTGTGAAATTGTAAAGAATTGCAAAAATTTGCTCGAAAATTTACTTGCCAGAAAAATCGGAGGGGGGGTCGGTGAAATCGTCTCGGGGGGGGTCCCCATCCGGGGGGTCTGGCCTAAGTCGGGTGGGGGCCAGACCCCCCAGACCCCCCTGTTACATGTATGCCGTGGGAATTTATTAGATGCCCGGTAATTGTCGGAAGTTTTTCTGAAAATAACGTAACTAGCGTAAGACGCGACCGCAAATTACACAAATTCACGGCCCTTGCAAAAGTTGCCGAGAATTTCGTACTCGGAGAGTACCGCCCAACACCGCAATTACCGATTTAGATTTGCGCTTAAGCTTAGTTTTAGGCTCAGGTTTAGAATCAGGATTTAATTTAAGCATTAGTTCATGCTCTAGCTTAGCTTTATTAGAGCTACCTAATACACAGTATGGTTAGGCTTAAGTTAAACAGATCAGTTGCCCTACCAAAATGTCGAATTTTCTTGTATGATTCACCAGACTGAATCGTTGTTGCTTCAGTTAGCCGTTACTTGCACCACGGTCGGACCGTAAATTGCGATGCTACCGTATCTGCTCAAATAGATTCGCGTCGAAAACCGTAAACGATTTAAACGAACAGGGCTTTCTGATAGACTCCCTTGATATACAGTTGATCACAGTCGGAAACTACTACAACAAAAATTAGTTACACTGGTGCGCGCTGAACAATAAAAATCCAATAACACCCAAAGGCAGGTGCAATTTTTTAAGAAAGCCAAACTTATATCTGTTGCCTTAGTTACCGGTCACACCTAAGCAGTATCTAGTAGTATCAGAATGGACCCGAAAATAAAATATTTCATCTACATAGGGCAAGGTCTACTTCTGGTTAGCTTAAACGCCACTATAGTTGCTTGTGTTTCGGTACACACGCCACTGAGAGCCCAAAAGACCTATTTACTAATCGGTGCATTAGCTTTGGCTGATTTGACCCTCGGACTCGGCTACCTCACCGCCGGGGTCTATAGATTGCTGTTGATCCTAAGCGAAGTGGACAAATACCAACGGACCAGTTTTGAATGTCTCTTGACCGTACACAACGTTCTCTTCATTTTGGGCCAACCTCTCTCCTCCCTAATGTTGGTGTGCGTATCGCTGGACCGCCTGATTTTCACCTACGATACTGTGCGTTATTTGACTTACACCAGACGCTACATGCTCTGTCTTATTTCTGTCTTTTATTCGTTCACCTTGCTAAACGCTCTGGCCGCCACTTGCGTCTCTTACAAACAACCGCGCACTGAAACCTATGACGCAATCTGCATGACCAGCTGGGCCATTGGTGACGTCACTTTCAGAAGCTACTATTGGCTGATGATTACACTAGGGGGCGTGGTTTCAGTCGTCCTATATTCATTGGTTCTCTGCGGCAGCTGCTGCGCCAATCAGAAGGTGGCGCCACCAGTCGAGCGCGATAGAAAACAGAAACGCAGTATGAGAAAGGAGCGAGAAATGGTGCGAACGTTGGCAGTTAGCAGCGGATTTACGCTGGTCTTTTTTGTACTGCCCAACCTGGTCCAGGTTTTGGCCTCTTATTGGGCCACCGAGCAACAGTAAGCCAAATAATAATGGATTTTTAAATTTACTTTACTACTAGACAGGCATTTTATTGGAAGCACTGTTCGTTTAAATCAGATTCGGTTTCCGACGCGAATTTATTGAGTAGATACGGTAGAATGGCAATTTACGGTCCGACTGGGATGCAAGTAAAGGCTAATTGACGCGACGACGATGCCGTTTGGCGAATCATACACGAAGACTTCCCCCTCGGTAGGGCGGCTGATCTGTTTAACCTAACCCTAACCATAGGTCTAAAGCTAAGCTACTAGAGCATTAACTAATGTTTAAATTAAATACTGATTCTAAGCCTGATCCTAAAACTAAGCTTAACCCTTTGTTACACACCTGCTCCTACAGGAGTGGTCATCTTTTGGGCGGCGGCCGCCCAAAACATGTCCGCTACCCAAAATCCGATCCCGATAGTTGGGATCGGAAATAGGCCAATTTCGATAGTAACTATCGTTTATGTAATAATCGCGCGTTAAACTGATATCAATATCGGGGGAAGGGTTTGTCCATTTTTTGCCATGCCCGCCAAAAGCCTATCGGTTTTCCGATAGTTTTTCCCGATAAATTATCGGCGGCCGATACCGATTTGGCGGGTTTCCGATACGATTTTTGGGCGGTGTGTAACAAAAGGATAAGCACAAGTCTAAATCGTAATTGCGGTGTGGGGCGGTACTCTCCTGGTACGAAATTTTCGGCAACTTTTGCAAGGGCCGTAAATTTGTATAATTTGCGGTCGCGTCTTACGGTAGTCACTTGATTTTCAGGAAAACTCCGATAATTACAGGGCTTCCGATAGCTTCCGGTGGTATACCTAATTTGAGCCCTGCATCTTTTTAGGTACAAAGAAATCGGAGCGTGGGCAGCGATTCTGGCCAACTTCAACCCGATGGCCAATCTGTTCTTGTTTGTCTTGCGCCATCGCGACATCAGAGAGGGCGTAAAGTCTATGTTTCGGTTCAAGGCGATGCCGGAAATCACCGATCTAACGGCGACTGTTTCGTAACCATGAAGAAAATAAAATGTTATGCACTTTCGGATCCCCCAGTCCGGACTACCACAGGATTTTAGACAGACTTATGCTTAGGCTTAGGTTCAGCAGCCTACGTACAGTATGTCTTTCAGTAAGAAGGGGTTTTCCAGGGCTCTTTTCTTTGTGTTGTAATTCGGAACTCAAATAAAGGTTTGGAAAGGCTAGTGCACTGTCTACCGGTAGCTTCCTGTAGTCGAGATCTGAATTTGAAAAGTCCGTAGTCGGTGACTTTCAACACCCAATGAATGTCAATCAGACAGTTGCTGGATTTGAGCCGGCCGTGCGTTCTGATTGGTGAATCGTGCAAATAAGCCACGCCCTAGGAATGAAAACGTAAATAGAAAGTCGCGTCTTGACCACGGGTAGTTTACGCTGTCCCCGGCATCCGTGAGAGCGGTTGTTTGTGGGTTCGGAACCGGTCGAAGCGACTGGAAGTAGTCGACGTAAAGCCCAACCCAGACCGCCGAATGCCGGTGATGGATGGCCAGTAGGTAAATGGGAACCGAACCGGCGCTGCCTAAGCACATAATGGCAGCAAAGGGGAGGGTTGTTTGTAGACAGGGCTACCCATTGAAGGGCTCTGAAAAGAGCGAGGGGTGTCCTGAGCTGTCCGAAAGCAGAGTGGAACTCAAAACCAAAACAAAGAGGTTTGTACGTAGTAGAATTATTGCCTTACTTGGGCCAGGTCGCTGATTAGCGAATACTTGAATGCCCAATCCAGTTTTAGTTTGTCTCTGTGCAGGATGTCCTAAGATTTGTTAGACTGTTTTTTTTTTCATACTGTGGATCAGTACGAGAGACAAATTACTTCCAAACTTCCTTTTTCCATGAATTTCCAGACCGACACCGGCATCGGGCCGAAAATGCAGACTCCAATGAACGGGTTGATGTTTTCCTGCTTCAATTCTAACATCTGAAAGTTTAAAGAACACTTTTGCTATCTCTGCATTACTGAATAAAACAGAAAACAGACAGAAATTGCACAAGAATCAAGAGAGCATGTTCTAGAAAATGATTTAAGAGAAGGAATGACCAACGTTCTCCACATGCGTGTGGTCGGCTTTGGTGCTTATAACGATGCTTTTGCCGTGTTCTTTCGTCCAGACCAGCCGATTCCGCCAGAGCGCCACGTTGTCGCTGCTGAATTTACATTCGGCCGGATGGTTTTCTTCACTGAACGATGTTTCCCAGTAGCTGGTCCGATCCAGACAACCGGGGTTTTCAGTCAGATTCAGCAGTGAAGTCTGCCGGAAATCAAAGTTTTAATAAGAGCCCCATAGTAGACGTGCAGCAATTAGGTAACGATGTTTTTACCCTTTCATAATCGCTCGAAATAATTTTCTTTCTGACCCTAATTATGTGTAGGTAGTAATTTGGCTACCAGAAATTTCAATTTTTTTAGATTTGGAGATGAAACATTTGCATTCAATTCAATATAAACTGACGTTTTTAATATAACATCTGTATACAGTAAGATATCGATAATTTTCTTTATCAGTGAGCTACAACTCACGTACCTATAGTCTGGTTTTACATAGAAGCCATTATTTGGCGGCGTTTTGTTATGGATGGAACCATACATGTAACAGGGGGTCTGGGGGTCTGCCCCCACCCGACTTAGGCCAGAGCTCCCGGATGGGAACTTTCCTCGAGACGATTTTTCGGCCCCCTCCCCTCCGACTCTGGCGAGTAATTTTTTAAGCAAATTTTGGCTCAGACCCCCCCCCCACCCGGCCGGTGCCAGACTCCCAATCCCCCTGCCCCTTCGGCGGATGACCTGTTACATGTATGTATGAAACCAAAGTGTGTTGGATTTTACGGCTGCTCCATATCACTACTGATGATCGACAGTCATAAAAGGTTGAGTCGATAAGTGCCATACTCTTAATAAGATGTCAAAGGTCACTGGTGTGATTTAGCATTTGAAAAATTGGGAAGCCCTGACTTAAACGGTAGCTGCCCTCTAATTTACACTTTTATCTAAGTGAAATTGAGAAAATGTAAGCCAATAACTTCAAATCGAGACTACAGTACATGTACTGTACATGTACATGTACTGTATGTAAAAACAATCAAAACTATAACCACATCAGTGCACTTCAAAAATTACGTAACAAAATCGCCAACCCCATCCCCTTCATTCGATTACGTAATTTTTGCACACCCCTCCTGACTTCTACAGTATTTCTTGCTGAGTCCTTCTGAGAGAACTTCCATTACCAAGTCGGCTAAAGATAAAGATTTACGGAGATTTATATTTTGTCTCTACTCACATACAAAACAGGTCAGACGCGAGGGGGTTGAAAAGCCTGAGCCAAAATTCGGGTTATAGCTTACCAAAAACAGATCAAAAGTGGAAGTTCCAGATTTGAGACGTTAATCTCAGCTAAAATATAGATGAAAACTACGTTACTTTTATAGGCAAGGCAATTCTAGCAATTTTCCGAGTTGTGGGGTTGAGCCCAAATTCACGGGGAGGGAGGTAGAATACTAGAAATCGCTAAAAACGATATTCTGAACTAAAAATCGCTAAAAAGCCCTAAAATGCGCCTAGATACAGCGAACAACAGCTGTGTTAGATGCAAATGTTAGCCATTTTCGTGTTTAAATCGCAACAAAGTGCTTAAACACAACACTGCGTTCCAGAAAAAAATCGGTGTAGGGGGTTCCGCTGATCTCAGCAGAACAGAACGTTACGTACAGTATGCATTTGGCTAGAAATTCGGACAAAACTGTCCGAAATGTCTGCCGTACCTGTTCTGCCAATCGCAAATCGTCGTACGGTATCAGCCACGATCTGGCGCGTTCGTTCAAGGCTCGTTTTCTTAAAAAAATTAAATCTTCAATATTAATGATACTATCAATTAGTATTTGGAAAAAATCAAACCGTAAGTAGAGCGCGAAGCCAGTTAGCAAAGCAATGCCAGGTACCGTACACAGCACGGTCACCATAACGTAAAGCCACAGATTTGAAGCTGAAAATATAATCTGTTTTTTTTTAGTTTTTATCACTATTTAGCTTCGATTACGCTGTTGCTTAGAAGTGGTGACGCAAGGAAGCCCAAAAAGCCCGCAACGGCGTCGCTGAACGGGAGGGGAGAGACGGCCGTAGAGCCATAGTTCTCGTTCTGGCAACAGCCATTTGATTTGCTGCTGAAACGAAAGAAACGTGCGTACCATAAAACTTATGATATTAAAACAATGCACTGTTATTTATTCGTGCACGCTTTTGTGGGCGTTATTATTGGAGCGTGCGCTTTTATTAGAAGTTTACTTACGGTACATATTGTACATATCGTTGGGGAGTAAAGTGGTGGCTCCCCAGTCCGATTCTTCGGCAAAAGTACCCTCCCCAACGGACCTGGAAACCTACCTTCGGGTTGCACAGTGAAGAAAGTTTTGCCTCAGACAATAGATTCTGCAGCGCAAAATTGGGTTTTCCCTACCCTACAACCCAAAACAGGGTTTTATAACAGTGCTTAGAAACTTTGACTAGGGTTTTTGTTAGTTTGAAACCCTAAACAGGGTTTTTACAACGCTTAGAAATCCCAAGTGGGGTTTTCAGGTTACTTTGAAACCAAAAACAGTGGTTTTGTAAGGCTTAAAAATTCTAAACACGGTTTTCAGGTTACTTTGAAACCCTAAACAGGGTTTTATAGCTGGTTAGAAAGGCCAGAAAGGGCTTTCAGGTTGCTTACAAACGGGTTTTGCAGGGTTTCGGCCCGCTTTGGAACCAAAAGTGGGGTTTTCTGGATTATTTTTTAGTTCCAAAACGCATTTCAAACTGAATTTTATCGCTGAAACTCATATTGAATACGTAGTTTGAGTGCAAAACAGGCTTGTGTTGCTTTTTGTTGCCTCAACATTGGGTTTTTAAGGTATTTTAACGGAAGAACACAGTTTTTAACGTTTTTTCGGTACAAATAGGGTTTAGAACCGTTTTCGCCCCACAACTTTGGGCTCGGTCCCAAAACCTTATTTGGAATTTGAAAAAGGCCCCCACGGAAAAACACAGCAAAATGTATGTTACTGTAAACCCGGGGGTTTACTGACTCCGGAATCCGGATCGGATGCTGTTGATTACATGAGCCATACCAATTTTCCACTTGGAAAGATAATTTCAGCAACGAGAATTCTGTTTCCATTTCTCAGAATAGACAGCTCAAAACTGTGACCAAGAAACGGTTCTGTGCTGTTGATTGTAAAGTCGGCTTCGACCTCTGCCAAAACTTCAAGCAACAACTGACACTTAGAACCATCATTTCGGGCCAGCTTCAAAGTGTTTCTTTGGGTTAGACAATAGTTTTGTACAGAAGAAATGGGTTACTTGAAAGAAAGGCGATGAAAGATCGATTCTGCGCCTTTGCTGCCATCTGTTGGTTAACGAGAAAAACAGAAAATCCTTCCAATTTCTTGCCGCATTTGTGAGAAGTTGATTTTGAAGGTTTTCGTCGCTCAAACAGGTGATTGCAACTGGAACGTCGAATATTTGTAATAGAAAGCTGCCCAGACAGTTTAGGATCTCTTCTTTGATCCAAACGTACGAAAACGTACTCCAATGCTTAGAAAAACTGGTCTGGAAATCATAACTTTTTAGCTTAAATGCTCTTTGGTAGTCGAATTAAATTTAATCAATGTTTTTGAAGCCTTATAGTATGTCATTTTATGCCGGCTTTTGGCTCTTGAACAGCAATTCGGCTGCTTGTAAAATTTTTGAGTTTAGTTTCAGCGCACTAGAAAACGCAAAATTCCAAGCGTCTATACCAAGGGAATCGGTAATTGCGGTCTGGGGCGGTACTGTCTGAGTACGAAATTTTCGACAGGTTTTGCAAGTGTTAGTGAATTTGTGTAATTTACCGTCGTGTCTTACGGTAGACACTTGATTTTCAGGAAAGTTTACGATAATTACCGGGCTTCTGATAGATTACCATGTATAGCGATTTTTGTAATTTCCGTAAAACGTCTAACAATAGCGCTGCGCTAATATTTTTTCGTGATTGCTTTTGGGGGCGCTAGTATTGGAGCGTGCCCGTTTATTATTTCAATGCCTCAAGTATCTTCATTTTTCTGAAAATACAGGGTCTTTTTGTTTTAAACACAAGCAATCTCTATATAAGTTTCAGTTTGACTAATGTTTGCAAGTTTAATCAAAGAAAATTGTCTCAAACTGATAGTATTCTACATTGGAAACGCGTACAAAGCGTTGATAGTAGTGCGCGTGGGAGCGCTATTATTAGAAGGGCGCTAATATTGGAGCGTGCGCTTTTATTAGAAGTTTTACAGTAAAACATTCCAGTTCTGCCTAAACAACCTGTACGTACTTCTAGGCAGGTCCGGCCACAACAATAGGCAAGCGTTCATTTCTTCTAAACTGTTCAGATGGCAAATTCGGGCAATTCTTAATTGTGCGCCAGCAAAAGCTGTAGTCAGCCAATCAGCGCTCAGCTGACATCTCGTACCCGAGTACAGTATACCAGCAGAATTCCAACCCATACCACGAAAGATTTCTACGATTGCTCGGCTTATTCTGCAACTTTTAGAAGATTCTACCGTAGGCGTTTTTCCGTGCTATGCGCTACTGCCAGAGTGCGAACTATGTACACTGTAGATCGGTATTATTGAGTGATTTTGTGTCCTAATAAGCGTACTGATTTGTGCCCTAGAGATCTTGCAAAGTAAAGTATTTGATTATCCATTATCCTGATAGCTCTAGAAACCTCTTCTCTAGAAACTAAGAGGTTGCAGAATTTAGTCGTTAATTTCTTATACGGGTGTAATGGGTTTTTTATATTGTTCGCACTCTAGTTAGTAGCAGCAAGAATGCATAAAAGAGTAGCAAGAATGTGCCACTCAGCGGCCGGCCGAGTGTCGATGCGCTGTACCAAAATTACTGGAGGGGTCGCGAAGTAATTTCAGGACAGGTTGCTAATTTCGCGACCCCTCCAGTAATTGCGCATGCGCTTTATTGCAGCGCAACCTGATTTCTGAGCAAGAATGACGTCAACAAAATGTTTAGTGATTTTCTACAACGGCAATTCATTGCATACTTGGTCTAAGATCTTCAATCATCACAATAACTAAAATAAGTGTCCAATTGCAAGGCAAGATTGCAAGATATCTGTGAAATGCATCAGGCTTTTTGCATTTGTGAATTTTTCCATTTTGAACGTAGCACATACTTGGTCTAAGATCTTCAATCATCACAATAACTAAAATAAGTGTCCAATTGCAAGGCAAGATTGCAAGATATCTGTGAAATGCATCAGGCTTTTTGCATTTGTGAATTTTTCCATTTTGAACGTGGCACATGAGCTTGGCCATGTACACATGCCACCTGCTTGCATATTCCAGCTTTTTTACCTCTCTTTCCCTTTACCATGTTGCCGTAGACTTGAGAAATCAACGGCGGCAGCTATATTCCCAAAGACAGATTGAATAACCCGCTAAAAAATCAGGTTGCGCTGCAATAAAGCGCATGCGCAATTACTGGAGGGGTCGCGAAATTCGCAACCTGTCCTGAAATTACTTCTCGACCCCTCCAGTAATTTTGGTACAGCGCATCGACACTCGGCCGGCCGCTGAGTGGCACATTCTTGCTACTCTTTTATGCATTCTTGGTAGCAGACATGGGCCAGCATAGGAGTGGTAAATGTTCAAACCCTGAGGGGGTAGCTAGCGGCGGCTGATGGAGGGAGATTTGAGGGGACGGTACGCCAAAAAGTCTGTTTTTTTTTTACTAAAATGAATGTTTTAGGCTTATTGTCCCTAAACTAGGTTAACATAAGCTACAGTATTGTGAGCTGAGTTCATTACTGCTCGGGCAGAAGGCTTTAGTAGACTACTAGACTAAAACTTGTAGTTTCCCTTACTTTTGTGCTCAGAATACCTTTTAAACGCGTTGTTTTTGAAGGCTAATTTTGCTAAATTTTTGTACCCCAGCCCAACCAGGCACATTCAAAATTTTACACGCATCCCTCTGCAAAATCCTGGACGCGCGGCTGAATTATATAATAATGGTCTATACAAAATACTTCCTAAAAATTCCTGAGAGGTACGGGGGCCTGAGAGAGAGTCTGGGGAGAGTCAGACCCCACCCTTCGCCCATATCTGGCCTGGCTAGTGGTATAGACTAGACAGCCGTTACTTGGCAAAAGAAAGTTGAACATTATAAACAGTCGGGTAGGCGGAGTAGTTAAACGGACTTCCATTGGCCCAGTTCAGTAGTCTCAGATTGTTCTCTGCGTTGAATGCGACCAAAATCGGAAATGCTGAAATAGACATACTTACAATGGAAGAAAACAGTCCGTTCGAAATCACTGATTCTAGGCGGACAAATACCGACCACTTTGTTCCTTTCTACACATTTCTTCTTGTGGTGGACAAGCAACAAGTTTTGTCGTTTAAACTTGGTACTTTGTTCGTGATCGCTCTCCGAGTGCGGTGCGATTTCGAATCGAACTGCGCAAAACAAAAACTATTGCAGCTTCTTACTTCGCTCACAAGATGGCGCAACGATCGCCGAACAGGTGCTGGTTTCTACTAAACTTTCATACGTGGCCAAAACTTGACTCTCGTTCCAACAATCTATTTGATATACAGACAAGCTGAAAATGTGTAGCATTGTCAATAGAAAAACAATGAAAATGTCAATTCTATGTACCTACTTTAAGTCTTGCAGAAAAAGAGGCTGGATTTCTGTTGAATAGTCGCAGACAGAGACGTCACTCCAAAGAACACAAGTATTATTCAAATCGCCTGTAAAATGGGCCCTTTTTGTTGCACTTAAAAGCTACACAAGAAACCTTTTGAAATAATAATCAATGTCAATAAATCAGTTATCCAGGTATAGAACAGCAGCCGTGACATCGAGAGAATTTACAAGCTCACAGACCTATGCAAAACTCAACCTATTAATACGCTCATACACACTCTAATCACTTCTAATTGTGCATTGATGCAGAACTCGCCGTTCTAAGTCAACAGCGGCTTTTATAAAGGTCAGGACATCCGATTAAGGAGGTTGTATACTTTCTGCCACCCAGGTGACACTGACAGTTGAAAATCGCTATCAACCACTCGATTTAGAAACTGCGAGTGCCACCTGGGTGGCAGAGAGCATACAACCGCCTTAATACGCATTGATTGAAGAGATGCGAAAATAAATATTTATTCCAACCAACCATTCAGTTCAAAGTGGGAGAATGAAAACGGAGAACCATAAATGGAAATAATAATAAACTCTTTTGTACAGCTGAACACAATACAGTACAGTACAGTCAGGATGAATGGCCAAGCAAAAATAAAAGCGACTAGGCTCAATTTTGTATTCGAAAGGGGCACTAAACTCTACTCTACGTATACAGGCCTGTCACAAACGAATCGTAAAAATTTTCGAGCGTCTCGGGCCCATGTATGGTGTGTGTCTGTATATAGACTTTTAAGCAGTATTCTTTCATTATCTGTTTAGAGTCGGCCCATAAATAGCTAAACATCTAGTATAAGTAACAAAAGTGCATAGCTAACCTATAACAAAAATGGGCTCTTGAGATGCAGGCAGAATCACAAAAAAGTACGTACTATTTAGTAGAATAATAATAATACAGCCAGTTAACAGCCTTTATGGTACTGACACCATAATAATGGTACTGGTACCTAGTCTAGTGCCACGATAGATACAGCCAAACCTCCATACTGTAAGTGAAACGGTTTTCTAGGTCCTAAAATTTAGGCTATCTTATAGCATTACGGTACACTTCCATAAGTGCAACTGCAACGTTAAATCGTGGGACTGGCCAATTGAGTAGAACTTCTGTAAGTGCAACACAGCAGAGGGTTGTGTAGGTCAATCAAAGAGCGAAATATGCGTCATACCGTCATACGAATGCTTAAACGATCAATTTCTGCTGCAATTTGGATGGCAGTGGGTGAGAAAGAGAGTTCATGATTATCGGAAAATCAAATACCCTGCTTCTATAAGAACAGTGAACCAACGAAACTGCCATTATTTGACCGTCAAACTTTTGACAGATTGCTACCCAGTCAAGGTTCTTAACCTCCAGATTGAGTTTGAGCAGTTACAAATCGATAGGAAGCTTAAAAACAAACGTCAAACCAGCACGTTTGAAAAGGACAGCTATATAACTAAGTGTCATTCAGAGTTCTGCTAACTTTTTGCTCAGGAATGCCTTTTAGGTGTATTCTAATTGGTAGCATACGAACAAAGAACTAGTTCTAGTTTCCATGCATGTACCAGCACTTTTGGACCGCACCTCCACAAGTGCAACGAAAATTTGTGATAAGCGTGTTGCCCTTATGGAGGTTTTTTGACTGTATATGGCACCGGCACGTTAGGGACTGTACTGTGGTGGTGCAAAGGTGCCACTAGCCTAGGTACCAATACGATTATGGTGTCGGTAGCATAACCGGCGTTAAGTGCCTGACAGTAATAGCAGGTAAGTAGTATTTCGAGTCGACAACACAGCACTCAGATATCAGATCGTGTGTCCCGAGCTTTCACTTCAATTACTGAGTTGACTGTTCTGGCTCGAACAACAGGTACACCGGCTGTAATTAAACACCTGCTAAATTACTGTACTATACGTACAAGCGCCCGCTCGTTGGCCAAAGAGGCGCTACTAAAATCGATTAAAATCGAAGCTTTCAGCTAACTTGCGCTAAAGTTACAGCTAAACAGCGACTTTTAGTACCCAACCGGACCACAAGAATTTGGGTCCAGACCTCCCACTCTCCTTTAGTGGCGCATCCAGTCCAGAGGTAGGGTGAGTACAGCCCTCTTTGCGGTGGAGGAGAAAGTATATCAAACGAGAAATTAATGAATTATGCACTAAAACTGTCTATTTTATCTTCAAAATGCCATTTAAACACGTTTTTGAAGTTTAAAATTTAACAATTTTTCTCGCCCTTGTCGGGCAGAAGCCCAACCAGGCCACTTCAAACTACTAAAACTTGTAATTTCTGCTAATTTTTAGTTCGAAACGCGTTTCTTGCTAAATTTTCTTACCCTTTCAAAATTTTACACCCCTCTCCGAAATCCTGGATACGCCACTGACCTCCTCCGTTGGCCGATGACCTACTTCCATTTATATATGTATAACTAGAGTACCTTGTGATCGCCCATGCAAATATCGAGACCGATTGCGTGGTAGATGGGGTCAGAGGTGCCAGGACAATGCACCAGCTTCCAAGCACTGCTGTTCATTAGGATACGATCGCACCAGGCAGGTGCACGTGTCCGCATATACTCATTAACTTCGGGCAATAACGGGTCTTCCACCCAGGGATAGCTAAATAAATCAGCTATCACTTACGTACGTACATAACAGTCAGGCACCGTTTATGTTACCGACACCATATATGGTTCCGGTGCCTAGGGCAGTGGTACCATATATGGTACCACCACAGTCGCCGAACATGGGGTACCATGTACGGTACCACTACCCTACGTACCGGACTGGTACCATAAACGGCGTTAAGTGCCTGACTGTTTTAATATGTAGAAAAGTGCTTATGCTTGGTTGTACTGTTAAACATATGTACGTACGTACGTCTTACTTTGTGAAACTATTGCTTGTATTTTCCAGTACGCGCTTTGAGTCTTACGTTTAAGAGATGCCCATGCAACTGTTGGGCAGAAGAAACAAACGCGTTCGTGCGGTCTTTGACAGGCGCTAGCACGAATTTGTAGGTGTGTCACGATAATATGGAAACCTGCTTGATTCCCCTGTGATGAACCGCCCACCTACCCATGTGCAAGTTATGAATAATCAAGTAGCACTAAAGCTACAATTAATTTTGCAATCAAATTCGGATGTGGAGCGTTGAGCTTATGTACTACTGTATATACAGCCAACCCAAACATCACAGGAAAGCTTGCCTAGGAGCGATGAACACACCTGCTATGCACGGCAAACCAATTATATCGGAGGTAGTCTTAGAGGTAATGTGATCTTAGTGCTAATCCGATGAAAGCAAAGGCTACCAAAACAGAGGACTTCATAGAAATCCAATGCAAGCAACTTGTGCGACTTCTCAGCTCCAGCTACCGATTCGTTTGCGCAAAGCACACCACTGCCGACGCAGCACTTACTTCAAGACAACTCATACAACAACTGCTTGTAAGTTACTCCTACAGTCAGGCACTCAAGACCGTTTATGGTACGTTATTTAGGGTAGTGGTATGGCACCCCAACGTTCAGGGAGTGTGGTGGTACAATTATCACTTATGGTGCCTGCCAGTACAATATAGTACCCTACATTCGGCCACTGTGGGGGTACCATGTTTGGTACCACTGTCTTCTAATTTCGTACCATATAATGGCCATAGGTACCGGTACCATATGGTATCAGTACCATCAACAGCGTAGTGCCTGATCATCCTTACTGCCAATAACTTGCAGGACAACGAGATATCTATTCCTCAGTTCGCATCAGAGCTAAGTGAGAGAACAGGTGTCACTCTGCCCGACATCTCCCTACCGCTACTGTATTCAAGTTTACCACTGATGAAGCAACAAATCAACGAGCCAAGCAAGAAGCAGGAGGTGCACGCGCAGATTTTCGGACAAACCAAGGCTCCACTTAGCTTGATATCAAAGCGGAAGCACACTAGGTTAGCTAAGCCATACCCAGACCAAACCTACAAATCAATTACAGTGACAGTCATGAGGACGAAAGCTCAGCTCAGAAGAACATGAAGGTGTCTGGTCCGACAGCCCTTTTGCTACCGGTGATTCCAGCATTCGAACGGAAGGAGCAGACAGCTGCTTGCAGCAGTGAAGAAATAGCGACTGAGCATTGGATGAAAGCTCATTCGATCTAAGATGCTAATTAGCTTGTTTGTTTCGCCCCATGCTATAGACATCCACGTGATTAGGTTGAGTGAATGAAAGCCAGTGCTTAATATCACTTGTTATAACTAGCTCAAGCGCGATACGTATGTGTATCGCGAGCACGTGCTTGTCACTGACGTTGCAGTTGGGTCCATTCAAAGACCTCCCACCGAGCGGTAGTCGGTGAAAAATCTTTCAATCTAATTGGACTGCGTTAGCAGATTAAATCTACTGACTCGAAACCTATTAGTGAGAAGTCGAGCCAGGAATCCCTGCAGGGTGCTATCTTTATGAATGGAGCCACAAGACTCTGACGACAGACGTCCATAGTAACTGCGTCAATCTAGTCTAAATTTATGCGAACTTTCAACAGAGAAGGGCTATTTTTAATCCCATGCTACGGCGCGCTCCGGGTGTACTATTCTGCTCTTTCAACCTGCTCCCATCCAAAACAGAGCCACGCTGCAGCCACGAGAACTCCCTCAGACCAAGCACGTGATGTTTCTGAGGCCGCTCGAGCTGCAGATAGACATGACCAAGACCTATCTGCGCTCTATTCATGAGATCTGTCCATCCAAAGACACCCAGGCCAAGGCCGATGCCTACATCAAAAATTTGTTGGTAAGTTGTCTGATCTACGCTTCAATTCTGATGCATTTCGACTTCAGAATGGTCAACACGGTCTAAGCGAGTTCCACAGACTGACAGAGGGTCACTGCAACATACGACTGTTCGGAGTGCCCTGCATCAACCTCAACATTTGTCTACTGAGAGATGAAGTCAGAGCTCGCCCGGCCAGCACCTGGTTCGAAATTTTCGCCCCTAAACTTCGATCTATTAGGAAGAAAAGACTCGGCAAAAGGACCCAAAGAGTTGGGTACGTGTGCGAGCCAAACTTTTGATAAAACAGGCCAAAATCTGATAGGACCTGGGCTGAGGTGTGCCAAGAAATTCGCGTCCTTAGAGAAATGCTGCCTTCACTGGTAGATAAATGGTAATGTCAATCATTTCAGCGACCTTCTCCAGCCCACCAACTTCACTGTGCTGCAGACCGGCATCAACTATGGCCCGAGACTGCCCACTATACCAGCATGGTGCTACAGAGACCCTAAGACAGCTGCAACAACAGGAAGACCTGCAGAGGTTGGGAACCAGGCAGAAGTCAAACTCACTCTCTTGCCCATAAAGTACGTATCATCTATCGAGGACGACCACAAGCTGCTGAGGCTGAAGGACGATCTAGACTATGAGTACAAGATGGTGCAAGAAGAGCAGGACCGGACCAAGTGGGTATGTGCCTCTGCTCATTGTGAAGCGCAGGCGTTCACAGCTGACATGTGGATCTTGTGCACACAGACTCACACGCACAGACCGTGAAGAAGACTGTTGGTATCTGTTCTGCATTATTTTGCAACTGGGTTCATTTTTTGCATAGAATCATTACTGGTATGTAAGTATGTATGTACAGTATACGGGTAAAGTCGTTTTAAGGGTGAGTGTGAGGGGAGTGGTGGACAAGTGTGTAGAAGGGAATTGCAGACAGATTATCTAATCTGCCTCCAGTTCCCTGACTCAGAGCTGCCAAATAACAGAGAGCGGAAGAGTGCTTACGTTGGCATGAAGGCCACCGGGCATTCGTGAAGTCGAGCATCGATCTGCTCGGCCTCTTTGTCCAGACTCTTCAGCTGCGGCCACAGAGTGTCCGCCAGTGCGTTGTGCTGCTCGTACTCGAATCGCTTTCTCTCCACTCGCAGAACGCATCTGGAAAAAGAGCTCGTAACGAAACCTATTACAGCCGCCATTCACAGACGCATTTTAGAGAGTTGACCGGAAATATGTAAAAAGCGCACTGGCAATTAGCTAGCTAGGCGCTGTTCGAAGAAGACGCGGAAAAAGAGCCAAATCAAACCCACTGAGATTGCGAGTTGCGGTACTCGAGAGCGTAGCGCTGGCTGTTAAGAGGACCGTCCTCAGATGAGGCCCGTTTCTTGGCGGGAGGGGACAGCTGAACTTGACTACAGACCGACTCGGGCGCAAGCAACTGAAATATTTTCTAGATTACACAGTCTGCATACACGTACAGTTAGCCCTGCTGGAAAGGCCAAACCTCTCCCCAGACCCAAAAATACAAGTACTAGTAGTGGCTCCGGTACTAACAAACTGGCTCAGAAATCACTAATTTTAGCCTAAAATTCGCTTGAAAAGCCTTTGGAAACCGAATTTGGCGTTTCCACTGCTGATATTTAAAAGCAATTGAGTTTTTGGAAGCCTTCTTTGTCATTTCTTGCTCGTTTTTAGCTCTAAAACTCTATTTGGCAGCTTAAAATAGCGATTTTTAGCGTCCTTACTGAGAAAAACGTGCTGAAAACGCATTTCCAAGTGTCTTAGAGCTTTTTGAAATTTTGGACCCCCTCTGGGCCAAACCCCCTCCATTCGACCCGCCACCTGAGGAAAACCCCTACCCCCTCCCCCAAAGTCGGCCCGGAGCTGTTACGTGCAGTCAGCGACTATAACTCTAGAGTCAATTATTGTTGAGCCTCGGGCTATTATCGGCGAGTGACTACTGACTAGTAAATAAAAATTTAATTCCCTAAGCTAAACAATTACAAGTTGGGACCGACCATGTTCGCCTGGATAAAATTCAACTACAGTTTTTGGTCAAAACTTTTCCAGGGTGACAGCAGTTCTGCTAGTTGGTCGTCGTACTGGCTGATAAAACCCGTAAAAGGTCAAATAACGACATTCAAATTCATAATCAGAAAGCATAAATCCACTGCAAATTCACATCTGAACTGAAATTACGAATGATTTACGAAATCTGGATTAACAAGTCAGGTCTAATACAGGCAGGCACTTAACGCCGTTTCTAAGCCTACGTTCGGGGCTTTTGTAGAGTTTCTTGCAATTTGGTCATCTGGAAAACATTTGCGGATATTCCAGCAAAAAAACCCAGAAAACTTCCCACTTTAGAGCATTGAAATTTTACAAAGTTCACAAATTCCTGAATTTCTCAGGACCGGGTCAAGCTTGGTGCACAAAATTAAAAAAAACACAAAATATCTTCCTATATTTTGACATATATGCTAAAAATTTCAGCCAAATTCGGTCAAAATTTGCGGAACTGCCAGCAAAAAGAAATGTGATCATATTTTTGGGACGCCGTGTACAGAAGAGCACTTAACTCCATCAGGGTTCACACGGATCAGGGTTTTCCAAATTCCCTGACTTTTCCCTGACCTGAGTGCTAAAATTCCCTGACTTTCTACAAGCAAACTCATAAAACAGTAAGTGTTTTCAAGCACCTAATTTTGTGATTTCTTTTGCATCGGCAGATATTTACATAAACAGTAGCATATCCAATAATTTTCTAAAAGCAAAGGGTGAATTTGGTATTAAAAACTAATCGTATTTCAACAGGTATTCCGAGCGTGAAGTTAACAAGAATTAACAGTTTCAGGGGTTGACGAAGCCTGGTTGGGGCGCAGCCTAACCAGGGCGAGAAAATTTTATAGAAATAGGTTTCAAAAACGCATTTAAAAGGTAGTCTTGGCGTAAAATTAACCGGAATTAACAGTTTCAGAGTTTGACGAGGCCTGGCAGGGCGAGAAAATTTTAAAAAATCCCTATAATTTTCCCTGACCAGATCTGAAATTCCCTGACCTCCCTGACAATTTTTAAATTCCCTGACTTTTCCCTGACCCGTATGAACCCTGTCCATGTATGGTACCCGTACGTTGGGACTGGTACCTCTACCAGTACCATGGTACCACTCAGTTCAGATTTCGTACCGTATATGGTACCGACAATCATGGCCATGGATAGGGGTACCGGAGTTTTCCACCTATAAAACCCGTCCGGTTATAGGACCCGGGTCTTATAGCAGGTGGTCAGAAAGCAGGGTCTGTCAGGGTATTTTCCAGTTATAAGACCCGGGTCTAAACTCAGAATGGTGTGTTTTGTGTATATTTTTACAAGATAACTAATGAATATGGAGTTTTTAAACTCAGATCGTTCAAGAATCGTTCTAAAACCTTCGTAATCTGGGTAAAATTCTTGATTTGATAGGTTTAGATCGCTGCTGTAAGCATATTGCAGCTTCTAAGTTGCCTAAGTTTTCAAAACTTGTTTAGAACTGAGCTATTCACACTTAAACGTACAGTCAGTTGTTGCCAAGATCAAACCCAGTGTATCTCATGCTTTTCATGCAGAACATCGAGTTTTTATAAGTGGAAAACCCCGGTAACATATAGTGCCAGTAACATAAAAACTGACTGTTGCAGTAGGTTGCGAGTTGCGAATTCCAGCCCTATCTGATCAAGGCTAGGGCCAGCAATAAAAGTGTCCATTTATAGAGCGAGCGTACCTTAACGAGAGAGGAGTGGTCTAGTCTGAAGTTCATGTCGCCGTAGACGAACATAGGAATGTGCGAGTTGAGACCGCCAGAACAAACGTCCTCCTCTATCCTCTGTAGTGCGTGTAGCAACGCACGGCGTCTTAATTCTGAGTAGTAATTGGATCTCTATAATACACACTACTCTCTGTCTATCTATCACTACCAGACATGGGCAAAGGAGGGGGGCTGAGGCATACATGGGCCGGGGGGGGGGGTAAGGGGGGGTATACCCCTCCCCCTCGGCCGGCCCGACCCCCCCCCGGCCGTCCATACCACCCCCTCGGCCTTCCACCCCCCTCCCGGAGGGAGAAAATTTCGCTTATTTAAGGCAAAATAGGCGTTTTTTGGCCTTTTTTCGGGGGGGGACCCCCCTCCCCCCGAGGTCTCAACCCCCCCACCCCCCTCCGGATTTTTCCGGCCCATGTATGGGCTGAGGGGGCGTTGGCCCCCCATCAGGCTCTGATCTACCCCCCATCAGCCAGCCGCTACTCCCCATCAGGAATTTTTGGGAAGAATTTTGTATAGAATTTTAACTTATTTTAATGAAAAATAAGCCAAAAAACCCTGATTTTCGCCAAAAATCGGACGTTTTGGCTTACCATCCCTCAGCCCACCATCAGGCGCTCCTACCCCCCCTCAGCCCCCCTCAGGAATTGAAAATTCTACTCCCCATCAGCCGAAGTGCTAGCCTATGTCTGATCACTACCATACAGGTGACTGAGGCTCTGTCCACCAGCCGACTTAGGTCAGACCCCCCCCCCCGAGGACACTTTTTCCGCCCCTCCAACAACAATTTTCCGACAAATGGCTACTTTCTACAATTTTTAGAGAATTTCAGACACTAAAATTGCTTAAAAGAGCACTTTTTTACTAGTTGTACTGTATTTCAGCCCAAGTTAGAGATTTTTTGCTATGCCGATCATACAGGTAACAGGTCATCCGCCGAAGGGGGAGGGGGGTTGGGGGTCTGAGCCTAAATTCTAGGGAGGGGCTTCGGCACTAAAACCCGCTCAAAAATCGCACTTTTCCGGTAAAAATCGCAAATCTGGTCCCAACTACAGCTAAAAACTGCCGTTTTACAGGCGATTTCGGCAATTTTTGTGTTTGAAATTAAAAAAATCGCAAAAATCTGCTAAATAATTTTACATGCCAGAAAAATCTGAGGGGGGGTGGGGAAAATCGTCTAGGGGGCGGCCTACCGCCCGTTACATGCATGAAGCTGATGATGCATAAATCATAGATGTAACAGGGGGTCTCCCCCACCCGACTTAGGCCAGACCCCCCGGATGACAATTTTCCCGACACCCCTCCGATTTTCTGGCAAGTAATTTCTTGACCAAATTTTTGCATTTTTTGCAATTTCAGACATAAAAATTCTCAAAATGGCACGTAAACCAGCACTTTTTAGGTGTATTTCGCGCCAGACTCCCCACCCCCTCTCCCCCCTTCGGCGGATAACCTGCTACATGTACACTAGAAACGCATTTTCATCGTTCCGGCCGGAGTCGTTTTTAAAATTTTGTACACCGCTCTCTGGCATAGAAATGAGACCGAGGTCTGTTTCTTACATGTCATAATAGTTATTAGCAGCAGGCATTAACGTTGCCGACTGCATTATTGACTGACCTCAACAGATTTAATATTAGATTCGTCGTGAAATAGGTGCACGTTGACCAGATCAAAGACTCTGAAACATTCACACACACACATAATCACTGCCAAAAAGTTTAAGGTAGGTAGCCGTACCATATGGTATTGTACCATATATTATGGTCACACATGTGCATGGTCGGCGGCTCAGGGGGTGACGGCCAGTTCTCCGTGCGTAGTTGCCTGGATATAGGTGCAAATTTTCGGCGGGAAATTCAAATTTTGGCGGAAAATTTAAATTTTTGCACTAAATTTTGGCTAAAATGCGAAATTTTCGGTTACAGTTCAAAAATTTGCGGTAAATATCAAATTTTCGGCAAAAAATTGCCAAAAAACCACTTTTCTTACAGAAACATTGCCAAAAAATCGAAATTTTTCAGGAAAATTTGAAAAATTTCGGGTTTGGTGCGTAGTTGCCTGGAGGAAGGGTGCGTAGTTGCGTAGTTGCCAAAATTGATTTCCGTGGCTTAAAAACGCATCTGGAGGCTTTCTAGCAGCCTCTAGCAACGTTTGGTAGGTTTTTATTTTCGTCCCCCCCTGTCCCCCCTGGGCACCCCCATGCACATGTATGATTATGGTATAACCTGAGACCTCAATCGAAGGGATACGGATCAATTCCGATTTGCGGGCGGCCTTACGACCTACGATCAGACTCGAGGTCCATTTCGCGACCCCATGATTGGTCATCTCGGACGTTGCCCTTCTTTCACTGCCAGCCACTCCTAGCCATGCTGCTGGGCGCCGGTCACCAGGAAGGCGGCCGGCGTGTTGATGTCATGATGCTGACAGCTCCCGACGGCCGCCGGTGCCCCATATGCCAGAGGGCTCCCAGCATAGTTGGTTTCTCAAACAGCTTCTGACATCGTAGATCTTCTTGCCAACGCTGCATGCTTTGTGGAGTGGCTTCGGTGCTTAGGCAGATCCAGTCGGTTCCCATTTTACCTACTAGCTGTCACCAGCTTTCGGTGGCCTGGGTGGAGCTTTGTGCCGACGACCAACTCTTTGCGGCAAGAAACTTGCCGCGCCGAGAGGATGAGCGCACGATGTCGCGCACAGTGGCTATGCGGCTTAAACCACTACACCAACTGTACCGGTGTTGTGTACCATATATGGTACCCCTACCTATGGCCGAGGGTGCCGGTACCATACCACTTCAGGTTGAACCGGTACCATGTATGTCGTTATTTCCTTGACTGTTATAGGACATCAAGTGCCTGCCTGAGTATGTACCGTACATGTAATAGCGGTTCTGGGGTTACAACACCCCCAGCTAGAAAGGCCAAACCTCTTCACCCCGGCCCAAAAATGCTAGTACCTAACTCAGATATCACGAATTTTTGCATAAAATTCGCTAGAAAAGCCTTTGGAAACCGGAATTGCCGTTTCCACTGCGATATTTAAGAAAAATCGGTGTTTTTGTAAGTCCTTCTTATCGCTTTTTTGCTTGTTTTTAGCTCTGAAACACTACTTAGCAGCTTAAAATAGCGATTACTAAAAAAATTATTTAATAGCCTCCTTACTGAGAAACTTGCTAAAACACATTTCCAGGATTTCAGGAACTTTCTAAAATTTTGAACCCCTCGACCCCCCACCTGAGGGAAAACCGCCTAGCCCGTCCCCTAGGTCGGCCCGGAGCTGTTACAAAATGACAACAACCAGTACACATGCTTGGTGTCAGTCTGGGCGGGTCTCAGTGTAGCTGTCCCCGTTCCATATGTCTCAACATGTGGTGGTTGCTATAGTAGCTTTAGGTGCTTAGGCAGCTCCAGTCGGTTCCCATTTGCCTACGTACTAGCGGTTTGTGCCCAGTTCCGACTTTCCCATTTCCGACTTTCCCAGTTCCGACGTTCCCAGTTCCGACTTTTCCCAGTTCCGACTTTTCCCAGTTCCGACTTTCCTGAACCTAACCTCTAAGCCTGAACCTCACCCCTAAGCCTAAACCTGAACCTCCCACTAAGCCTAAGCCTGAACCTAAGCCCTTAACCTAACCCCTATAAGCTCTAAGGCCTAAGCTTGAATCTCACCCCTAAGCCTAAACCTGAACCTCCCACTAAGCCTAAGCCTGAACCTAAGCCTAAGCCTAAGCCTGAACCTAAGCCCTAAGTCTACTCTAAGCCTATGCCTGAACCTAAGCCGTAAGCCTGAACCTAACCTCTAAGCTCTAAGTCTAAGCCTGAACCTAAGCCTAAGCCTGAACCTAACCCCTAAGCCTAAGCCTACTCATTGAGCATTACGTAGCTACATATTCTTGTATATTTTACCAGAGTCTTGTCTGTATAAAATATAGTGAATGTTACTGTAAAGTCGTAACTGGGAACATCGGAACTGGGAAATGTCGGAACTGGGAAAAGTCGGAACTGGGAAATGTCGGAACTGGGAAAAGTCGGAACTGGGAAAGTCGGAACTGGGAAAGTCGGAACTGGGAACACGCCCGTACTAGCTGTCACCAGCTTTCGGTGGCCTGGGTTGGGCTTTGTGCCGACCACCAACTCAAGAGACTTGCCCCTAAGAGTGGATGAGCGCACGAGCACGCGCACAGTGGCTTTGCGATCTAAACCAACTGTTTAGGGAAGTGAAAAGCAAACTCACAGATGACGTAGTTTCCACCTGGTACGCATGTATCCCTTCCGCCCCCAACGGGTGTCCGGGAAGAAATCCTGAGGGAATCGGTGCTTTTGTACTCGTTCACTGCGTTCCAGCTCTTCGGTCTCCACCTATCACACTAACACCTTCATACATGTAACAGGGTGGTCTGCCCCCCACCCGAGTTAGACCAGACCCCCCCCCCCCCGAGACGATTTCGCCGACCCCCCTCCGATTTTTCTGGCAAGTAAATTTTTTAGCAAATTTGCATTTACAATTTCAGACACAAAAATTGCCAAAATCGACCGCAAAACAGCACTTTTTAGCTGTGTTTCAGCCCAAATTAGCGATTTTTAGCGCAAAAATTGCGATTTTTTCGATTTTTGAGCGTTTTTTGTGCCCTACCCCCCAATTTTGGCTCAGACCCCCCGGCCGGCGCCAGACCCCCCAACCCCCCTCCCCCCATCGGCGAATGACCTGTTACATGTATGAACACCTTCACTACACAATACAACTGATACGCTAATTACGTCCGTATACAGAGTTTACCATACATGTACTAGGGGGTTTGGGGTTACCCACCATGCTGGACAGGCCAAACCCCCCCTTCACCATCGAGACAGGTTAAGGAACCCCCACCCCGACTCAAAAATACAAGAACTAGTAGTGGCTGCAGTACCAACAAACTGGCTCAGAAATCACTAATTTTAGCCTAAAATTCGCTTGAACAGTCTTTGGAAACCGAATTATGGCGTTTCCACTGCTGATAGAGAAATCGAGGTTTTTGGAAGCCCTTTTGACAATTTTTTGCTTGTTTTTAGCTCTAAAACGCTATTTGGCCGCTTAAAATAGCGATTTTAGTGTCCTTACTGAAGAAAGAAACCATACTTGGGCCGAAAAAATCCGGAGGGGTCTGGGGAGACCTCGGCGGGGGGTCACCGGCCTAAACCCCTCACCCGCGGCCGATGTACGGTTTTAGTACCTACAGTAATTCACTACTAGTTTCTCTTATTTTCGACAGACTTTCTCTTCCTAGCTCCACTGCTGCAAACGGGGGTGTGCCCACCTATACCACCCTAAATACGCCACTTGGTCCCTTAATCATTTCTCCGAGTGGCCGCAATTTTCGGCCCGATGTTCTGTGGGAAGAAATATTAGCTAATAGACCTACCGAAAACGAATAAACAGGGTCGAACGATTGGTTTGCAAAATTCCACTGCGCCATATCGTGTCGCACTGAATCGTGTAGCAGGTAAAGACAACCCAGAGCCTGCAAATGTAGAGACAAGATAGACATTCAGCTTCATACAAGAGAACTAAAACAAACACTTAACGCCGGGTCTCGCAGAGTTGTTAGGGCCAGAATAGAAATTATTAAACTGCCTTTTTAAAAAAGCTTATGTTGTTAAGTGTCTGACTGCATAAACTCCCCTCCTAAGCCAAGTGGGACATTTAGTAAATGAGCAGAGAGGAAAGAAAGCGTACCGTAAAAAGGAAAATATCGCTGTCGAAATCTTTGTCATAAAAGGCGCACCCAGTTGCGTAGCCGTGCGACTCACAGCGCTTTTGTAGATCCCTGTAACAGCTTTAGATTAACTTCAATTTCAGCTTATTATTATTACACGTGAGCATACATGTAACAGCTCCGGGCCGACCTGGGAGGGGGTAGGTAGGGGTTCTCCTCAGGTGGGGGGTCGAGGGGCGTTCGCCCAGACGGGAGTCCAAAATTTCAAAAGGCTCTGAAACGCCTGGGAATAGGTTTTTAGCACTTTTTTTCAGTAAGGACGCTAAAAATCTATATTTTAATCTGCCAAATAGCCTTTTAAAGTTAAAAAAAGAAGCAAAAAATGATAAAAAGGGCTTCCAAAAACCCCGATTTCTGTTAAATATCAGCAGTGGAAACGCCAAATTCGGTTTCCAAAGGCTTTTCAAGCGAATTTTAGGCTAAAAATTACTGATTTCTGAGCCAATTTGTTAGTACTGGAGCCACTACTAGTACTTGTATTGTTGGGTCGGGGGGTCCTTTAACCTGTCTAGGGGCGGGGGGTGAGGGGGGTTGGCCCTTCCAGCAGGGGGTAACCCCAAACCCCCTAGTACATGTATGTACGTGAACAGCCAGAGGCTAGCATTTCGGCTGAGGAGGGGGGTAGAATTTTCAATTCCTGAGGGGGGTAGGAGCGCCTGAGGGGGCTGAGGTGGTGGTAAGTCAAAAAGTCCGATTTTTGGCTAAGATCAAGGCTTTTTGGCTTATTTTTCACTAAAAATAAATTAAAATAAGCTATTCTGTGCTCATTTCCACCTAATCCAGGCATAGTTTTATCATAATTTTCTATACAAAAGTTTCCATATATGTATGTCTCGGGGCTTACATGTATGTTTTCTACTATAAACAGAAAGGCAGCTAAAAGAGAACCTTGAGAATTTGTCCACTCTATGCATGGTTTTCCGGAAGTGTTTGCCTCCGACCTCCTGAAAGTTGATGGCCACGAAGCCTGGCGCATACTTTTCAATTATCTAAAAAGAAGTGAGTTTGAATGTTTATTAGAAATCGGTCCAGTAATACAACAGCAAAACTAGCTCAATGTTGTTGCGTGTGCAGCCGCTAAACTTTGGCCGGCCCTTCCTTCCTTCCGGAAGGCATAGCTCAGCAATCTACTAACTAAGTACTGCCTGCCTGCTAATTTCAATTCAATCAGCTAATCAGAGACTCCGCCCGATCAATACTACTACTTTTGCCCGCCTGTCGACTCTAAACCGACCGCTGCTGCTAAATTAGACGCTCAGACAGACTTAACTTGGCCACGGCACAACAATGGGAACGAATTGACCGCATATTTACATATTACATGCAACAGGTCAGCCCCCCAGCCGACATAGACCGGACTTCACCTCCACACACAGGACAATTTTTCTACACCCCACCCACTATTTTTAAACAGTGTTGGTCATAAAAAAAGACCGCCTGATTTTTGCGCTGAATTTCAAATGACCGCCATTCCGTTTGCCTTGCATTTACTGTCCGTCTTTGCCGAAAGTTTATCTACAGGTGTACCGTTATGTATGAAAATTGGATGAAATCAATATCGCAAGCCTTCCAACGCAGTATGGCAATTAATGCCTGTGCACATGAGAGGAGAAACGGCGTTAAGTGCCCGATTGTATTAATTGGTTTACACCAAAACTGCGCAAACCGCTACATACTTGGCAAAGCCAAACCGGGAATGCTTCAATTTTCAAGTGTGCAGGCAGAAGCAGAAATAATAATAATAACAAAGGCAAGTGGTAACGTGCCCCGAGCAGTGTGGGATCGGCCGGGCTCTTAGTGAAAGGGGCCGATTTGTTTGTACGCGATTAAACTCAAGACTGGTTCTCTGACGTCAATCGCACTGCATCTGGTGCTGGCAAGACGCTTATCGCACTGCTATTATGATGCCATCACGCACTACAGATGGTCACGATAACACGCCGACTTAACTCCTGTCACTTCTGCACATGACCAGAAAAGAGAAATTACTGCCTCCGCGGATGAAACTGGGAGCCAGATTCGTTTAATCTAATAATCAGAACAAATTCTAAACTGCAAAGGAACGCTAAATCGTAGTACTGGCCAATTGAGTAGAACTTCTGTAAGTGCAACGCAGCAGTGGGTTATGTAGGTCTATCTAAGAGCGAAATAGGCGCCATAGGAATGCTTAAACGATTAATTGGATGCCAGAGAGTGAGAATTATCGGAAAATCGAAAACCAGTTTCCAAGCATTTTCCATCACTTTTGGACCGCACCTCCAAAAGTGCGACGAAAATTTGGGAAGCAGCGTTTTGCATTTATGGAGGTTTGACTCATACATGTAACAGGTCATCTGACGAATGGGAGGGGTTGTGCACTAAAAGCGCTCAAAACTCGAAAAAATCGCTAATTTTGGCTGAATGAAATACAGCGCTAAAAGTGCTAGTTTACAGGCGTTTTGGCAATTTTTGTGAATAAAATAGCCAAAAATCGAAAAAATTTGCACAAAAAATTACTTGCCAGAAAAATCGTCTCGGAGGTCTGGCCTAAGTCGGGTGGGGGGGGCAGACCCCCTTGGCCTTGTTACATGTATGGTTTGACTGTATTTCTATTTTGGAATAGTTTTAGAAACTGCAAAAAAGTAGTTTGGAATAAGTAGAAGGCTTGCAAGAGAGAGCAAAGATGGAGAAAAACCTGGCTCACCTGTACAACTTGATTGGTCCAGTTGCGTGCAATATCCTCATTCTATAAAACAAGCAAACGGTCAGATTACCGGATATTAGACGTTCACCAACAGCACATACATGGGCCAGCCATACCCCTGCCCACTTCCTCCCAGAGGGAAAAAAAGAGCAAAATAGGGGACCCTAGAGTAAAGAGACTTCCAGGCCACCTCCGGATTTTTCCGGCCCATTTATACGGTACCGGGTTACCAAATACCTACTGATTAGGTGCATAAAATCTTAAAACTTGAGGAAGCCGTTTCGGCGCAATTAACTAAAATTTAAGCGATAATTTTTTATAGCACGCCAGCAATTAGCTTTATTCTTCGTAGCAAAAATAGAAAAACCTAATTGTTTCCCGTTTCTAATCTAACCTGTCTGTGCACTGAAATAGAATTTTCGCCCAACCGATCAAGTATTGGGTAATGGTGTTTGCTATAGTTCATATGATAGTTGATGTCTCACCTCAAAGACCGAGCCGACATTGGCCGAAATCAGGAGCACTTTGGACATGGCGGCCAGTCACCGAAAACAGCAACATAAATGCCCTCTGCAACAGCTGCGAGAAATCGGCAAATTTCACAGGCGCCGCACGCAAAGCAGAGATAAGAAACAATTAGGGCGCCTACTGGAGAAAACTAGCCGAAACTAAAATAGACACTAACTTATTGAACGGTCGATATAGACCTTTATTAATAGGAGTCGACACACCTATTACTAATTATATTATGTTTACTATAAATGGCTACCTTAGCCTAGCTAGCAGTTAATAATGGCTTCGAGCTTTCAAGTGGAGCGTTTTAGATTGAGTCCGAGGGAGACTGCCGTTTCAGAGTAAGTCAGACGACTTAGCCAGCTTTAGTTATTAGCAGTTTGGCTATTTTTAGCTATACAGAGAGGCTAAGTGCCACGTGCCACTATTAGCTAATTATGCCGCACAGTTGTTTATAGCCATGGTCGCCGCTTCGAGACAGGTAGTTTGCGCTATCCTGTCTGTCACGGCGGCCCCGGCATCTGTGAGAGCGGTTGTTTGTGGGTTTGAAAACGGTGGAAGCGATTGGAAATAGTCGAACTAAAGCCCAAGCAAGACCACCGAAAGCCGGTAGGCAAATGGAAACCGAATCGGAGTTGTCCAAGCACCTCATCAGAGCAAAGGGAGAGATGTTTCTAGGCAGACACTCGACTGAAAGGCATTAATACAGTCAGGCACTTAACGCCGTTTATGGTACCGATCGCTAGGGTAGTGGTACCATACATGGTGCCCCAAGCCATGGGCTACAAAATCTGAACAGAGTGATACCATATGGAACCGGTACCAACATACATGTAACAGGGGGGTCTGGGGGGTCTGCCCCCCACCCGACTTAGGCCAGACCCCCCAGATGGGACACCCCCCCCCCCCCCCGAGACGATTTCACCGACCCCCCCTCAGATTTTTCTGGCAAGTAAATTTTCGAGCAAATTTTTGCAATTTTTTACACTTTCGCACACAAAAATTGCCAAAATCGCCTGCAAAACAGCACTTTTTAGCTGTATTTCAGCCCAAATTAGCGATTTTTGGCAATTTTCAGCCAAAAATTGCGATTTTTCTCGATTTTTAAGCGTTTTTTAGTGCCCACCCCCTCCCCCAAAATTTTGGCTTAGACCCCCCCCGCCGGCGCCAGACCCCCCCAACCCCCCCGCCCCCAGCGGCGGATGACCTGTTACATGTATGGGTACCAATGCGAAGGTAGGGTAGGGGTACCATATTGTAGTACCACCACAGGCCCCGAACGTGGGGTACTATATGGTGACGGTACATAAACGGCTGTCAAACACAAAAGTTAAGTGCATGACTCTAACAAGAGCGCGGAGTGTCCTGAGCTAAGTTTGTTTGTTTGTTTTTGAGTTCCACTGTCCTTTCGGACAGCTCAGGCAGGACACCCCTCGCTCTTTTCAGAGCTCTTCAATGGGGTAGCCCTGCCTACAAACAACCCTCCCCTTGCTGCCATTAGGTGCTTAGGCAGCGCCGGTTCGGTTCCCATTTACCTACTGGCCATCACCGGCTTTCGGCGGTCTTGGTTGGGCTTTACGTCGACTACTTCCAGTCGCTTCGACTGGTTTCCAACCCACAAACAACCGCTCTCACTGATGCCGGACCGCCGTGTTAAGAGTCAGTCTCTGAACCGATCGAGTCTTGGTCCTTTGCCATATTCAGACCCCAAAAATGAAACTTTGGCGTGGAGGGCTCAAAGTTGGAGGACTAATGCGTATGGATATGTTATATAACCACCGCAAAGGATATCCCGATTCGACGCTCCACGCTCGAGATACGGCCTTCTGAAAATCGGTCCGCTTAACTATGGGACCAAAATTTCAAAATCGAATTTCTAGCGCACTAATCAGTGTTGGGACGTAAAAATTGGGGGTTTAGGGTAACTTTTAGAGTACTTTCAGAATCAATGGTCGAATTCCATTTTCAATGAAAAAAATTTTTTTCGACCCCCTTTGGAGCCCCCTAGCTCGTCTGGAACCCCCCTACACCGTTTTTTTTATTTCAGAATATTGTAGCGCTATCAATTCCCTACAGTTTGGTATAAGTCACATTGGCTGACCCGTGGAAGAAAGTGGTGAAATATGGCTTCAAATTTGAAAAATCCTCAAATTTTAGGTGCCAGTGTTGGGACTTAAAAATTGGGGGTTTAGGGTAACTTTTAGAGTGCTTTCAGAATCAATGGTGGTCGAATTCCATTTTCAACAAAAAAAATTTTTTCGACCCCCTTTGGAGCCCCCTAGCTCGTCTAGAACCCCCCCCCCCCCGTTTCAGACAAGTGAGCTAGGGGCCCCAAATGCTGGAAAAATTTTTTTTATTGAAAATGGAATTCAACCATTGATTCTGAAAGTACTCTAAAAGTTACCCTAAACCCCCAATTTTTAAGTCCCAACACTGATTACTGCGCCAGAAACCACCAGGAAGTTTTGGTGCAGTACCAAAACTAAAAATTTGTGGATTTTTCAACTTTGAAGCCATATTTCACCACTTTCTTCCACGGGTCAGCCAATGTGGCTTATACCAAACTGTAGGGAATTGATAGCGCTACAATATTCTGAAATAAAAAAAACGGTGTAGAGGGGGTTCCAGACGAGCTAGGGGGCTCCAAAGGGGGTCGAAAAATAATTTTTTCATTGAAAATGGAATTCGACCGTTGATTCTGAAAGTACTCTAAAAGTTACCCTAAACCCCCAATTTTTAAGTCCCAACACTGATTATAATTATTGCGCTAGAAATTCGATTTTGAAATTTTGGTCCCATAGTTAAGCGGACCGATTTTCAGAAGGCCGTATCTCGAGCGTGGAGCGTCGAATCGGGATATCCTTTGCGGTGGTTATATAACCTATCCATACGTATTAGTCCTCCAACTTTGAGCCCTCCACGCCAAAGTTTCATTTTTGGGCCTGAATACTGAAACTCGATTGGCCCAGAGACTGACTCTTAAGTTTATCGGACACGATTGTGCAATACTGACCCAACCGACAAGAGAGAGCGCTGGGCCGTTAGTTGGTTACAAAGCCCTGCCCAGCAGATGCTTAGTAATGTATAAGTTTTGGAGATTTTGACGGAAACTGCGGACTGTGTGACGATTAACAATCTCAGGAGGAAGGAAACCCATTGCAAACATAAACAATTCGGTTAGCAAACAAGCCTTTATGTATGTATGTCCAGCTTGTACGATTAACGTACAACTTCAAATTGTGTCGCCGAGAACTTTCACAGAAGCTGAAAGTGAAAAATTGCTCCTTAGGCAGATCAACTAATACGTTGCGCTGTCTGAAAAAACTTTAAAACAAACGCACCAACAAAAAGGCAACTATGGCAGAAAAGTGGCTCCATCCACATCTATCTATCGCTGCAAGCTTAATTAGCTAATAGCGGTAAACAGCTAAAATAGCTCAGTCAGTCAGGGAAATAACGGCATATAAGGTATCTATCGGCAACGGCATACATATTGTATATGGCACCAGTTTAACTTGAAGCGGTACCATATATGGTACCCGTTCGATCGAGACCTCAGGCACTAAATATGGTATCGATACCACCATACATATAACAGGGGGTCTGGTCTAAGTCGGATGGGGAGCCCAAGACTTCCGTTTACATGTAGCTATGGCATAGATCATACATGCAACAGGTCATCCGTCGAAGGGGAGGGGGTTGGGGTGACTGGCGCCGGCCGTGGGTCTGAGCCCAAATTTGGGAGGGGTTGGGCACTAAAAAACGCAGAAAAATCGAAAAAAATCGCAATTTTTCGGCTGAAAATAATCAAAAATCGCTTATTTTGGCTGAAATAGAGCTAAAAAGTGCTGTTTCTCAGGTGATTTTGGCAATTTTTGTGTCTGAAATTGCAAAAATTTGCTCAAAAAATTACTTGCCAGAAAAATCGGTCCCGTCTCGGAGGGAGGGGGTCTACATCCGGGGGTCTGCCGTAAGCGGTTTGTTCCGGTTTCCTCCGTTCCGGTTTCCTCCGTTCCGGTTTCCTCCATTCCGGTTTCCTCCGTTCCGGTTTCCTCCGTTAATTTTCCGGTTTCCTCCGTTTTGAAACTTTACTGTTTTGGTGCATATCTATTTCAGAAATTGAATTTTGAAGGTCCTAACTATAAAATTAAACAATAATAAACTGTATTAACGCAAGACTGGGCTTTTTTTCAGAAATTGCAGCAGTTATGCGGCACTTTGTCGCTTTCGCTTGTTTGTTGGCCTCTTGGTTGAATAATTGACACCGATTAAACTGCGATTGGCTGCGGCTGCCTTGAGGTCAGGCTCAGACAAAGCGTAGGCTACACTGCACTAATCTGTTCGCAGCCAGAGCACCTGTGTGAACTGTGTGGTGAGTGTGTTGAGCTGCCTGTTCACATGCTCGTAGACTTTATTTCGACAAGAAATACTTTTCTCTCAACTCATTTTCTCAAAAAAAAACAACAGCAGTCTTTTGGCGAGTGTCTAATCGTTGTCAATTATTCAACTAAGAGGGCAACAAACAAGCGATAGGTAACATACCTAACGGCCAACCCTCTATGTTTTTGTTAGTTCTTCCCTTAGTGCATAATGCGACCCCGTCAGATATGTGGACATCCGGCTTAATTATCCTTTGTTTTGATAGGTCACCTTGACTTAAGGTGGGTTAACATAGTCGGTCGGCGTCGGCAGCGCGGCAACTCGGGAAATCTACCCCAATTTGAGTAGACACGTAAGCATGCAGCACTTCACATAGTCTGTAGTGCGTCTGGAGCCGTTCCAGACGGCAAAAGACTTGCCGATGATTTGGCCAAATCCCAAATCGCCAGGACGCGATTTACAATCTTTTATGGCCGCCAAGGGTTCCCGACCAATTAAACAGTGCGCTGAGCATGTGGCACCTTTACTAGTTAGTGTCAGTGTCGGCCTGAGGGCATCGGCGGCCAATCGCCATTTAATCGTCGTCAATTATGCAACTGAGGGCAACAAACAAGTGAAAGCGACAAAGTGCCGCATAACTGCTGAAATTTCTAAAAAAAAACCCAACGTTAATACAGTTAATTATTATTCAAATCTTGCGTTAATACAGTTTATTATTATTTAATTTTATAATTAGTGCCTTCAAAATTGAATTCCTGAAATAGATATGCACCAAAAAAGTAAAATTTCAAAACGGAGGAAACCGGAAAATTAACGGAGGAAACCGGAACGGAGGAAACCGGAATGGAGGAAAACGGAATGGAGGAAACCGGAACGGAGGAAACCGGAACACGCCGCCGTAAGCCGGGTGGCGCAGAGTTACCGAGCCCCTGTTACATGTATGGCATAGATTATCGATACCATGTATGTATTGTAACTATGTCGCTATTTGCCTGCCTGTCAGTATGGCTAACAACTGAACGCTAGGCTAAGGTCTCTGCACTGTGGTCACAGTTGGACCAGAGTTCTCTGCTCCAACCCTTTAAGGCCAAAAAAAGATATAGCTATGTGTTCGAGCGAGCAGTCAGAGAAAATATAGCCCAAATTAGCTATTATAGTCAAACTGGTGCACAATTTTCTAGCTATATACAATATGTCCAAGTGTCTCCATTAGCTAGTGAAGTCATCGTTAAAAATTTTACAAGAAAGAACACCACACGAACAATTTGCGAACACCTCACAAACACTCAACAAACTGCCGAATATGGACATTAATTTCTATCTAGATGCCACTCCTAGCCTACATTCTTTCTGAACTTGTTTGTAGCCAGCTCCATCATGTATAGATTTTGAGGATCAGGTGTAGCTGGGGGGGAAAAATCAGGAACCGATCCCAAACAAAAATTAATGTGTTTAATGATCATAATTAATTATAAATTAACTATTTCTATCGATAAATATCGATTATCGAAAAATTTTTTGGCAAAATTCCAAAATTTCAAAATCGTCCAAAATGGTCAAGTCATATATCATTTGAAAGCCCTTCGCCTGGCGAGTCTAATGATCACTAAATCAGCATAGGAAACGCCCCGGGGGGCCTGTTTTGCCAAATATAAAAGTACCCCTAGAGACGCATCAGTATAGGCACGCTCCAGAGGCCTGTTTTCTAAATATAAAAATACCCCTAGAGGCACGCATCAGTATAGGCACGCTCCGGAGGGCCTGTTTTCCAAATATAAAAATACCCCTACAGGGACGCATTAGTATAGGGACGCTCCGGAGGGCCTGTTTTAAAAACATAAAAATACCCCTAGGGGGCGCATCAGTATGGGGCACGCTCCGGAGGGCCTGTTTTAAAAACATAAAAATACCTCTAGGGGGACGCATCAGTATAGGCACGCTCCGGAGGGCCTGTTTTCCAAACATAAATATACCCCTATAGTGTTGTTAGGCTCTTTTTTTTTAAAAAAAAGGCTTTTTTTTTAAAAAAAAAGCTTTTTTTTGAAGGCCCATTTCGAAAATTTTTTATTTTATTCACAGTATGGAAATTTTGGGGGAAAATCGCTGAATTTAGCCTCAGATATACATTAGAAGTGCAGTTCTATCAATTTCTTGCCTATTCTAACCATAAAAATAGGTTTTGAAGGGCAGCAGCCACTCTGTGAGCAATGCTGCAGGTAGAATATCGACTCTCAGGCTGTAACACTATGCTTGAACCAAAGTATCAGCTTTTGCATTTAAAGTTGCTTCTGATGCATCCTTGCATCTCCTACAAGCTATATTTCATGCTAGGAAAAAATTTTGAAAAAAAAAATTTCGAAATGAAAAATTTTCATAAAAAAAAGCTTTTTTTTTGGCTTTCAAAAAAATTTTTTTTTACAACTCTATCCCCTAGAGACGCATCAGTACAGGGCACGCTCCGGAGGGCCTTTTTTGTTAATATAAAAATACCCCTACAGGGACGCATTAGTATAGGGACGCTCCGGAGGGCCTGTTTTCCCAATATAAAAATACCCCTAGAGGCACGCATCAGTATAGGCACGCTCCGGAGGGCCTGTTTTCCAAATATAAAAATACCCCTACAGGGACGCATTAGTATAGGGACGCTCCGGAGGGCCTGTTTTAAAAACATAAAAATGCCCCTAGGGGGGGCATCAGTATAGGGCACGCTCCGGAGGGCCTGTTTTAAAAACATAAAAATACCCCTAGGGGGACGCATCAGTATAGGCACGCTCCGGAGGGCCTGTTTTCCAAATATAAATATACCCCTAGAGACGCATCAGTACAGGGCACGCTCCGGAGGGCCTATTTTCCAAATATAAAAATACCCCTAGGGGTGCGCATCAGTATAGGGCACGGTCCGGAGTCGTACAGTCATATGAAAGTTAATTAATTAGTATCTAATCCATTTCTGACCTTCCCTGATTTTTCTCCCCCCAGCTACACCTAACCCGATTTGGAAACCTCCACAAACGAATAGTATAATAATAATAACCAAAGGCTAACTCAAATAATAATAACCAGTTTGAAAAAGAAATAATTTCACTTGCCCTTCTAGCTGAAACGCTAGCCCATACGATAAACTATGGACATCAAAAGCACAAATAAAAAGAGAAGTTTCGACAAAGAAATTCATTCAATTTAGATATTTGACTTTTGATTTTGGACCACTTTCTTGGGGTGAAGCAATTTTTAAACTAAAAAAACTAAAATCGCAAAACTCAATGATCGAACGAAAAAAGCTGGCCATCAATTTTAAAAGAAGAACAAATCTTCTTTCTACCTGTCTACCATTCGAAAAGAACGACTTGTAACGCAAGTTGCAAATTGTTGTTTATATTTGATTTGACAATAATTTGAAAACAGGAACCGTTAGAAATGCTTCTCTTCTTGGCTCAACTTTGCACTGTTTTAGCTACCTTGCAGAGAAGAAAAATGCACTCAGTAGTCTCAAACTGATTGCCAAGGTTATTCTCTCAAGTCGGTAAACTTAACCCGTTGGTTATCCTCTTTTGAGGCGGTGCTGTGCCCATGTGGCTGTCCACTGGCCTTTCCCTTCTATATACCATAGTTTTATACTGTAATCGCGTTTCTGTCATGCTTGCAAACTCTATTTTCTTTTGTTTTGTGCGACAAAAGTTCGTTCGTTAAAAATGCCAAAATGAAACGAAATGTTAGAAAGAACTGTACGACGTTGCGCAGATTAATCTGCGCTAGGTCGGCGTCGCCATTACGTGCGCCGAATCGATGCTTCGATTTTACAACAAATTAGGCGGTGAGGATATACAGTAAATATAGGAAAAATACTGAAAACTTTTTAGGCACGAACGAAATATCTACTGTGCATGTACACAGTGAATCAACCGATAACAGTCTTAAAGTGAGTAACCGAGTCTTGTATCATTTGGCTTCGGTAGCAGGCTGTTATAAAGTTATTCTTGCTTATCACTCCGTCATTGTCGACGTCCAATTGCTGAAAGTTCGGACAGTTATTCATTTTTGTTTCCAGTGCGCTGCTGATTATCAAATTAGAGTAGAAAACTATTCATTGGATTGATTACTTGAAAACAAGACAGGCATAGAGTGAAATCTTGAAATTTGAGCAAGTCTTTAGAATCAACAGCTAATTTTGGTGGTAAACGAAAAAGCAGCTCTTTCTGACTGAGTTTGCAAATTACCGATTAGTGTTTTACCCGGGTACACTATTTAGATTTCCTTTTTCGGTGTGGCACTTATCGCCGTTTATCGTACCGGTACCTAGGCTAGTGGCACCATTATGGTACCTAGCCCCACGTTCGGGGACTGTGGTGGGTCGGGTGGTACCATATTGTTCCGGTACCGTAAAACTTCTAATAAAAGCGCACGCTCCAATAGTAGCGCCCTTCTAATAATAGCGCTTCCACGCGCACTACATACTATCAACGCTTTGTACGCGTTTCAAATGTGGAATACTGTCCCTTTGAGACAATTTTCTTTGATTGAGCTTTCATTCAAACATTAGTCAGACTAAAACTCACATAAAGATTGCTTTTGTTTAAGACAAAAATAGCCTGTATTTTCAGAAAAATGAGGATACTTGAGACCGCCAATGTAGCATTGAAATAAAAAACGCGCACGCTCCAATAATAGCACCCCCAAAAGCAATCACGAGCAAAAATAATAGCGCAGCCCTGTTATTAGAAGTTTTACGTATATGGTGCCACTAGCCTAGGTACCGGTACCATATATGATGCCAGTACCATAAACGGCGTTAAGTGCCTGAGAGATTTTGCTGGCCAAAATCCTAAATGCCAATTAGTGTACCCGGGTACTGTATTCAGCATTCTCGGGGTACCGCTGCGTAGGAGCCAGTACCATGTGCTGTTAAGTGCTTGACTGTAGACTAAACAAAATATTAAAGTTTGAAAGACCTTGAAAATATAGTCAGTGTGTTCCCGTATGCTGTCTTCAGTTAGGGGAGGTCGACAGAAACTTCCCATCATGAAGCAGATAGCCCGAACCATTTTGTTCAGTTCAGTCCAACTGATAAAGCCGCGGCTTTTTCTGTCATACAGTTGGTAGACCCATTCCAGCTGCTCCTCCATGCTGCCTCTCGACAGCACTGACAAAGCCGTCACGAACTCCTAAAAACCATTCTGCACCTTTTTGTCACGTGATTGCATTAGCACTACAGGGTATTTATCGATTGAGGTTTGGTCTTGCAGTAACTTCTGTGATGGTCAACCAATTGTGCTGAAATTTTAACACAACAAGCATAAATCCTCAAAATTTTAGTCAAGACTGTCACTTCAAACACCAGTTATGCACTTGCACATGTTCACTTTGAAGGCGGACACATGGAAATGGAAGTGCATACCAGTTGTTGAAGTGACATACATACTTATTTATGGCTATAATTTTGAGAGTAAAAACTCTTACGATTTATTCGTTCGTTCGTTCGTTTGCTCGTTCTTTGGTTCGTTCGTTCGTTCGTTCGTTCGTTCGTTCGTTCGTTCGTTCGTTCGTTCGTTCGTTCGTTCGTTCGTTCGTTCGTTCGTTCGTTCGTTCGTTCGTTCTTTGGTTCGTTCGTTCGTTCGTTCGTTCGTTCGTTCGTTCGTTCGTTCGTTCGTTCGTTCGTTCTTTGGTTTGTTTGTTCGTTCGTTCGTTCTTTGGTTCGTTCGTTCGTTCGTTCTTTGGTTCGTTCGTTCGTTCGTTCGTTCGTTCGTTCGTTCGTTCGTTCGTTCGTTCGTTCGTTCGTTCGTTCGTTCGTTCGTTCGTTCGTTCGTTCGTTCGTTCGTTCGTTCGTTCGTTCGTTCGTTCTTTGGTTTGTTCGTTCGTTCGTTCTTTGGTTCGTTCGTTCGTTCGTTCGTTCGTTTGTTTGTTTGTTCGTTCGTTCGTTCGTTCGTTTGCTCGTTCTTTGGTTCGTTCGTTCGTTCGTTCGTTCGTTCTTTGGTTTGTTCGTTCGTTCGTTCTTTGGTTCGTTCGTTCGTTCGTTCGTTTGTTTGTTCGTTCGTTCGTTCGTTCGTTCGTTCTTTGGTTCGTTCGTTCGTTCGTTCGTTCGTTCGTTCGTTCGTTCGTTCGTTCGTTCGTTCGTTCGTTCGTTCGTTCGTTCGTTCGTTCGTTCGTTCGTTCGTTCGTTCGTTCGTTCGTTCGTTCGTTCGTTCGTTCGTTCGTTCGTTTTTGAGTTCCACTTTTTTTGTTAGGTTAAAATTTGAGCGCAATTGATTGATGAACACATAAGTGACAGGAAGGCGAAACCTTGAATAGATAAATAAATAGGCCACCCTGTTCAATCGCCAATCGCTATCTTTTATCCTGTTTGAACAATTTTAGCTGAATATTTTATAGGATTTTTTCGCTGAGAGCCTTAACCTATTTGTCCTTTTCCCTAAAGAGTGAAGTGGTATCCTTCCCTTCTAAAGCACATACTGGGGCTGCCCCTGGTACAGTGCGTAAAATAAAACCATGTGTGTGTTCTCGAGCTTTTCATTAATGTCTTTGGTAAAGCACATCCCTATGCGTGTAGTAGCAGCAAACCTCAAAATTAATATGTCCATTGTTGTCCGAATCAAAGGTATCAAAAACGTAGTCGGCATAAATAGTCGGGTCTCCGTGTGGAAAAAGCGAAGTGAAAATATTGTGAAGTGCCTGTCGTTCTACCACGCCGGAGGGGCAATTTTCCTTGAAAGACCGGTAAATCACTTGCACTTCCTTTCTGCTGAATTTAGTCGCATTCACCACATCCTGTAAACTGGAGGGACGGTCGTACTTGCACGCTTGACTGTCGGCAAAGTCTTTCAAATCTTCCAATTCTTTCTCTAAAAATTCGTTAATGTACATGGATGGATAGTTTACATTATAATGTGTGTCACGCCGGCCTGTCATCTGCGAGGGCGGTTGGACCCGGACGAAGTGATTGGAAGTAGTCGACGCAAACCGAACCCAGGCGGTCGAAAGTCAGCAATGGCAAGTAGATAAATGGGATCCAACAAACCTTGGTAAAATTTTTGATTTGATATACATATTTAGATAGCTGCTGTAAGCATATTTGAGCTTCTAAGTTGCCTAAGTTTTCAAAACCAGTCTATTTCATGCTTTTCAAAGTCAAAAGTCCGCAATGGCAAGTAGATAAATAAATTGCAACCAAACCTTAGCTGTCTTGCACACACCGACAGCAGAGGGGAGGGTTGTTGTTAAGGAGGTTGCTGGACCTTCTATCTCTTCCTGCTCTATAGCAGTTGGCTACTCTTAGTCCGAAAGGACAAAAACTTACAACAAAAACAACAACAACTCGATTGAAAGGCTCAAATAAGAGCGTCGGGTGTCAGGAGCCGTCGGAAAGGAATGTAGCTAAACAAATTCTATTACTTACTGACGTCACCACTGACTTCGGTGCCCATAACCTTCTCCCTGGCCAAAGAAATGAGGAAGTGCCAGAATTTGAGCATTAGGAAAGACCGGCGCAGCTTTTCCAATTGTAAAGCAAGTGGCAATATTGGTCTGCAGCACAGCTGAGAAGCACCTGTTGCTCCGTTTTGTAGACTGGAGGAGGCTGGCCTAGCCGGCCCGGCAACCCAATTTATTATTGACAAACCATGGCCCGGCAAAAAAACAAACAGAAGCGAGCAAGGGCGTTTTCCCAGCAAATTTATGTGGCACAAAACGGACGATAGAGACAGTTGTTTGTGACTGGACTAGACTTTCTCTCTCTGGGGTATTTATATTTGCTTCGTATCTGGCTTACCATCTGACAACTGCGCAAAGAAAAAATCAGTGGAAGGATATCTATTGCACATTTCGTTGGATAATTATGCTGAGATTTTGGGGACTGAGAATTTTTGCTCAAGTTTCTGTATGTAAATGTATGTACGTAAATGTCTTCATAAATTTATTTGTCAGAAATTGAAAATGTTCAAAATCATACCGATAGCCGCTGGGTCGGGCCTAGAGAGGGTGAGAACAGACCCCCGACAAGACCCCCTGTACTGTGTCATTGTTGTTGCAACTTTTTGTCCTTGACTAGGAGTAGCCAACTGCTATAGAGCAGGAAGAGACAGAAAGTCCGGCAGCCTCCTTAATTGTCATTGCCAACCGAGATCGGGCAGACATGTAAAGTATGGGGCTCGGCGGAATCGGCCGGCATGGTGTGCGTTGGACATCCCTTATGACCCCAAAGTAAAACCCTAAAACAGTTCGCCCACCTCCCTCTGGGTAGCCAGCAATGGCCGTCGGCGGTTCTCTCCGATTCCGCCTTTTTCCATAAAGTAAAACTCGAAAACACACCAAACAAAAATGAATGTTTCTCCGGGAGGCTACCTCGCTCAAACACGTGCTATGCAGCGTTCGAAAGCTCATATTATAAGTTTTCAGAATCTGAAATAAAATTTATGGCGATTTTTGTTATTTCAAAAATAATCGATCCCGAAATATCGATTGATCACGGTATCATTTCATTTTTCACTGAAATGAGAGTTTCTTTAAAGACTTTAAACTTTAGAGCCCCCCGCTAGAAATTGGACTCAGACCCTTCGGCCGGTGCCAGGCCAGACCCACAAACACCCTTCCTCGTTCGGTGGATGGCCTATTACATGTATTATTTTCACTCTATTTTATTCGGAAATATGTGTCACATTTTTGAAAATATTCCCACGCATGTCATCGATAAAGAAGGTATTCATTGCGTACACTAGTGTTTCTAGTGTAGAACAATTGTAAGTTAGTTTTCATTTATCAGAATGCGATATGTTTACGTTCCTTCCTGTTAATGTTCTTGTACATCCTTCCTATGTATGTACATATCCAGCTCGAAAAGACCATACTTCATACGGAATACAATCGCGAAATCGTGGTATAAGTCAAATTCGGACTGCAAAAAAGCAATGATGAATTTGCACTGAATTTTGCAGGCGTCCGAAACAAAATGGCGTTTAATTCGCGTTTTGAGAATCAAAGACGAATTCGAATTTGCAGGTCTGTCTGCAAATCTCATGGTAAACAATGCGTTTGGGCAAAACTGCGAATTCTCAGTCACCAGCAACTCAAGAGAGTCGGGATATTGTGATATTGCAGAACTGATGTTAACAAAAAAGTGCGAATCAAGTGGGATTCGGACCCACATAAAAGGGCCACGAATTAGGTTTGATTCGCAAATGAATCATGACGAATTAATGACGACACATATGTTCTCCGAATTAAGCGGTAGCCGCGAAGGAGATATTAGATAGGCCTACTCATACGGCAAAATTGGTAGCTATCTATCGGAAGATGACCTGGAAACGTTCTCTTTTACATTTTTCTTCGTGAAGATCATTAGAAGGAAGACGGTGTCCTGGGGTTTGGACTTAAATGAACACGGATCTTTCTAGGTGTGCTCAGGGCAATTGTCCACCGATTCACACTTGCGCGCTAATGTAGATACTTACTTTTATGGTAAGTTTCCTTAAGAGCTCAGTTGAGTGTAAAAGTCACCATTCATTTGGACTTTAATTCCATACCTATAACTCAAGCGACAGTTAATGCTTAGGCTTATGTTCATGGCGGGTTTCTTAGGCTTAGGCTTAGATTTAGGCTTATGTTCAGGCTCAGGCCTAAGCTTACATGAAAGCAAATCTGATGAAAACTATTTCTGGGGGTAATAGGCTGCTAATAGAGGTTTTACAAGCCCGGAACACAGACCGAAAAAGCGTAATCTGAGGAGGTAAAGCTATATGTAGCATGCAATAATTAGACGTTGCTGAATCTATAATAATTTGCATGTCGGGAGTCACTTTATTACCAAATTTGATCGTCTTTCTAACTGCATGCAATTTGGGTGCTTACCCAGCATACTCGAAGAGGTTTTTGTTTTGTCTGTTTGCTGCTGTTTTGGTGGGTGTTGTCTTGATTAGTTAGAGTTGTTTCCCAAATTGTATTTTTCGAAAATTGTGTACAAATTAACGGAACACATTTCGGAAACTGGTAAGTGTCGAAAGCAAGTAATAATTAGCTTACTTACTTAAGTTTATAGGCCTTGGTTAGCAGAAAACGGGCCGACAAGACAACTAATCGACTTTTTTGGCAGAGTGCTAATTTTTGTGCCGATACCAAATTCGGTTTCCCCGATCTTATAAGACATCTCAAAAATACCATTATTTTAATAAAATTAATATTAATATGTCTACCACTACGCTTCCAATCTGATTCCAACTGTCACAGTTTTGCTCTGTGACTAGGCGTATAGTAAAAGTTCTACCTCAAAGTCAACGACCTCATAGAGTTTACGGATCAGGTGTAGCTGGGGGGGGGAAATCAGGAACCGATCCCAAACAAAAATTAATGTGTTTAATGATCATAATTAATTATAAATTAACGATTTCTATCGATAAATATCGATTATCGAAAAATTTTTTGGCAAAATTCCAAAATTTCAAAATCGTCCAAAATGGTCAAGTCATATATCATTTGAAAGCCCTTCGCCTGGCGAGTCTAATGATCACTAAATCAGCATAGGAAACGCCCCGGGGGGCCTGTTTTGCCAAATATAAAAGTACCCCTAGAGACGCATCAGTATAGGCACGCTCCAGAGGCCTGTTTTCCCAATATAAAAATACCCCTAGAGGCACGCATCAGTATAGGCACGCTCCGGAGGGCCTGTTTTCCAAATATAAAAATACCCCTACAGGGACGCATTAGTATAGGGACGCTCCGGAGGGCCTGTTTTAAAAACATAAAAATGCCCCTAGGGGGGCATCAGTATAGGGCACGCTCCGGAGGGCCTGTTTTAAAAACATAAAAATACCCCTAGGGGGACGCATCAGTATAGGCACGCTCCGGAGGGCCTGTTTTCCAAATATAAATATACCCCTAGAGACGCATCAGTACAGGGCACGCTCCGGAGGGCCTATTTTCCAAATATAAAAATACCCCTAGGGGTGCGCATCAGTATAGGGCACGGTCCGGAGTCGTACAGTCATATGAATGTTAATTAATTAGTATCTAATCCATTTCTGACCTTCCCTGATTTTTCTCCCCCAGCTACACCTAACCCGAGTTTCCCTATCGAATGATCAACATACTGTATTTTGCAAAAGCAAAAACTGAAAAGACCCTGCTAAAGGTAGCTTTGCATCTGAATAATAGCAGTGGAGTGGAGACGCTAAATTTGATTACAAAATGCGTTTTTATGCGAAAAAACGTTAATGAAGCCACTTTTAGTACAAAAAGTGTTGAGCCAAATTCAGAAGCATTCCAATCATAAGCCAATTCATAGGTCAATCCAATCAATTGAATATATGCATTCCAATTCATAAGCATACATGTAGCTGGGTGTTCGGTTGGGGGAAGGGAATTTTTCTGATCCAAAATAGGGTTTCAGGGCTATGCCCAAAGGGGGTTTCAGCGACCTTTTTTGGTGTCTAAAAGTGGGTTTCAGCGACCTTTTTTTGGGCTCAAAACAGGGTTTTGAGGACAAAAAATCGGGTAAAAAGCCTGTCTGAAGTGCAAAAATACCGTTTAATACCCTATTTTTGCTTTAAAATGTGCAAAAAAATTTGCTATAAAACGAGCAGAAAAACCCTTTTTATTCGACATAATACAGTTAAAATGCATTTCTGGAACATTCCTTATAGATTTTGAAACCATAATTAGGGTTCCGAAACCCTAATTTGGGCCTCCAGAAACCCAAATTAGGGTTCCGGAACCCTATTTAGGGTTTCAGAAACCTAAATTAGGGTTCCGGAACCCAAATTAGGGCTTCAGAAACCCGAAACCTAAATTAGGGTTCCGGAACCCAAATTAGGGCTTCAGAAACCCAAATTAGGGTTTCAAAAAAAATTCCCCCAGTCAGAATCCGGCTTGGGGGGGAATTTTCTCCGAAAATCGGGCCTGGGGGAAATCCCCCCATTCCCCCCAACTACATGTATGTTTGTAAGCCAAGTTCAAATTTATAAGCGCAATAATTGCTGATCTGGACGTCAGAAAAGTGAATGGCTTGCAAAGCGAGCTCATAAACTGTAAGATAAACATTGTAAACAGACACTGCTCTAAGCTATCGGTATTTGTTCATGTAAAAGTCCGAGAGTTTCGAGCTACGTAAACCTGCTACTAATACTGTTACGCGCGGTGGTAATACTATTCATAGCTTCGCTCTCGAAAAACTGCCGCTAAAACCAAGGCACACGATGCGATGCCAAAATATATAGTTTCATAATTAAAGAATAAAAATAAGAGCGTTTTGCTCTGACTGAAAATACTGCGGGCAAAATGTACCTAAATATTGTAAGCCGTCTTTTGTGCCAAAGGGCGTCAAAGCGCACGCGTCGTCTCAACGCCCCTGAGCGGGCGCGCATTCGTAGTCAGCCCACGGCGCAGCACAGGGCAGCACGGATTTAAGCGGCAAATTCAAACGAGCGCCCGCAGCCGACTAAGCGCGGAGAGCCCTGCAACATGTGCCAAAGTCAGCCAGCCAAGCCACGCAATCAAATCAATAATAGGTCCACTTTCTGTGCCTGCTCACCTTGTTCGTCCCTAACATTTAAAGACGTATTCATAATCGTATCGAAAAACGTCGCCTGGCGAGTGTTGATACGAGTCTGATCGCGTAGGGCTGTCTTCAGGTCGATCCCCCCGTCACATCGAATCGAATCCGTGTTGATAAAATGCACTGCGGCGTGTTGACCGACACGATGCACTTTTATAAAGCAGCCTCCCTGGGACACGATGACACACCAGCGTTACATTAGGATTTATTTGAACGTAAAAATGTTTAATCAAAACTCCAAAACCTTCTCCGAGGCACCTCAACCTACCTTCCGGCCGCTATCTCCACTGTTCTACGTACTAAAAAGGAACAAAATGAAACGTAGCCACAACAGGAACAAGTCAAAGTGTGTCCATACAGCTCTCTTGATATCATACGTTTCAGCTACATTCCTCTGCTCTATTGTCGCATGTAGGTCAGCGCACCGGCTATGACGTGAATGACTGCATTCAATTTGTTGAGCCACTACATTACCCACGACACAACATATGCACACCTGCAGTAGAGACCTGAGCGGCCGCCTTTTTGGCGGCCTGGCCCAGGAAAGCCAAAATCGCCCAAAATTCACGCAAAATCGCTTGAGCGGGTACTACAGTGCAATAGAAGCATTTCTAACAATGCACCAAAGCTTAATGATAATCCAGATTCAAGAATTCTACCTTTTTATTGCACTCTACACAGCATTTTCCTTCACCCTCGGCCAATAAAAACCCAATTTTCTCTTCCCGCCCGGCCCGGCTGAAATTCTCTGCCGGGCGGCCCGTGCCGGTCTCTAACTATTAGCAACGCAGTGCGACCAGAATCAGCACCGTTTGCATACACACAATCAACGAACAAATATGTACAGTAACAGTTTAGTCAGGAAAGTCTTATCTATTCGGCGAGCACTACTGACATCAAAATTGTTCGCACCGAATGAGGCCAGTCAACTCGAAAAGGCAAGCCAAGGCGTGGAACACATTGCTCTGTAGCTGAACTCCATTTATGTGCAGAAACTTTGACCGCATCCAACGTCACCACCTTGCATAGAACGAGAAAGATACATGGTCGCTCCAGCAAGCCGAACGAAAGAAAATGAAAATGGCATGAAGTATCACAGCCACCAGCATAATTGCGCCTGCAAAAGACGTACAATATGTGCATCTAACAGTCAGAGAAATAACAACTTATAGAAGTGGTACCACTAGAGCACTAGAGAGTTTTTAACAGGCACAATATATGGGCATACGAAGTGTGCAATGCAAACCTTGTTCGCACGGTTTTTTTAGCACACCGGAGATGCCAGATAGCACAAAATGAGTCTGGATGGGCCAAGTGGCCCAGGCGAAGTTTACCGCCAATTTGCGACACACATACTGTACATGTGCTGGTAGCCTGAACCAAAGCCTAAGCCCAAAGTGAGAGCACAATAAAAAAGCCAAAGAATGGCAGAATCAGTTTCTGCTAGTATGATGATAGTACATTCAGTTCCCTCGTTCGGCAGGCGTATTTAAGGATGAACTAACAATTAGTAATCGAGGACTGCAGTTTGCGTAAGTGCACTGCCAGCAAACCGCCTTGCACTGGAACTTTTAGTTTTGTCCTGGTCGCCAAATTGCATATTTTTCTTGCTACGTAACAAGTTTTTCATATGCAATAAACTTTGAACTTTAAACATTGCAGACACAGCTTTGCTGGTTAAATTTTACTTAATTTCATTTTTTATGCCAAAAATTCTCGAATTTTACAGATCTTGAGTCAGATTGAACTCCCCTAAAACCCCCTGAATTTTGAAAAATCCCCCAAACTTTCCCCCTAACCCCCAAAACAAAATTTTGCTCCTAAATGGGAAAAAGTCCCCCTAAATTTGGGGGAATCCCCAACCTGGCAACACTGAAGCACACGACACGCGCCCAGGAGGGTCGGCCGCCGAGTGGACTTTTCTCGGAAAATAATCCTAACTCTGATTCTGCAAAAACAGCATTTCTTTGCCGGTCCCTTACCTTTAGCTTTCAGCTTTGACCGTGTGGTAATCTGAAATTCTGCGGCGAGCTCATCACTTATTGTTTCTATACGTAGCACCGAGTAAGTCCATCTCGCTTGGTGTGTAGAAGGAAGAGAGAAGAAAAGAGCGCTCGGATAGTGACATTGCACTGTTGGTCGGCTGGCAGACAAAAGTTGCGTGGGCACAGCAAGCAAGCGGTGAGCGCGTAGGTCTCAACGGCACGTGGACAAAAGAAAGTGTAGCAAAGCAGGCAAGGCAGCAAGCAATCGGCACAGCACGGCAGAGGTGCGGCGGTCGGCCGCGCAAGTTGGTTTAACGTTGCCGCTCAAATCCGTGCTGCCCTGTTCTGCGCCGCTGGCTGCCTGCGAATGCGCGCCCGCTCAGGGGCGTTGAGACGACGCGTGCCGTTAAAGCGTGAACAATAAAGAACACGTACAGTATGTAGTACTACGTTGCGTATATCAAAAAGTGCCATTTCAATTTTTTTCGGCCTTCTATTAAATGACCCCTCTTTCTAATTCAGTTCTGACTGAAATTTTTTAGGATAAATATAAATAATGTTAGTATCAAATAAAGTGCGTTGGGTATTGGGTGTATTTGGGTGTTTTCCAGGTTTTTCCCTCATACCCAATACTATTTGGTACAATCAAAAATGGTGATCGATGATTAGGTTTAGGAAGCGGTTTTTACGTTAATCAACTAGCAGAAGTGTCCTAAAGTGTCCGCTTTTCTAGGTACTGCACCAGTAAAAATAATTTCTCTGCTCTTAGCTAAGATAAAAATGGTAACATTTCTATGTCACCAGAATGTACCAGTACCGTACCCAGGCTATTGGGGTGGTACACACTCTTACCGGTCCAGTTAGGAAAAAGAAAACTCGTCGGAAGTAAGAAACATGACTGAATTACGAAATATTAAAAACTAAAACTGTTCAATTTCTGCATATTTTACGCTAAAATGGCTTCTAAATGCTTTTTAAAGGCTAATTTTTCTCAATTTTGTCGCCCTCTTTGGCCTAACCAGGTCTCTTAAACATTCCAATCGCAATGCAAAAATGCTGTGTACACCACTGTCTGTCTCTCTATCTGTTGACTGAAATGCAATTTTTGGCCCAGATACGCAAATATTGGGCATTATTGGGTTTTCAGGTATTGTTACACTCTAGACAATGCCAGTGCCAACGAAAACTTCATGTAATTTGTTAAATTTTCTCTTGCCACTTTTAGCGGCTTGATTATGGCAGCAGAGCTGATAACGGACAAAACTAAAAAGATCGGTAGCTATGAAGAATTTACCGGCGAATGGGTGGAAGAGAAACTACAATTAGCCACCGATACGAAAGCCAAAATTCTTCACTACACAGTCACTCCGGTCGGATTCGGCAAAGGATTCCTGTCGGAGGTGTTCATTATAAAAATCACTTGGGACACCGATTCTCCAAAACTGCCGGAAAGCGTCGCTCTAAAGGTGTCCAATAGTTTTAGGTCAATTAATTTGCAGTGTACTGTTTTTGAAAGGGAAAACAACTTAGATCCCAGGCAGGAAACAGATCGAGCTAATGAAGGAAAAGTTCAAGGGCGATGACGAAAAAACTCGCAAATTGCTTGAGGATATGGAAACGGATAACTTGCCTATTTTTAAGGTGCCTTGGTTTTTGAACCGCTCTAAAGGTCCTTTCTTACCTGAGTGAGGCCTGTATAGTAATGTACCATGCATAGATAGGTACAATACGATCCAAAAACAAGACGGTTTTTTAGACAATGTTCCAAGTTTTCCTGCCAAAAATGCAAGGCAGTCAAAATTTTAGGCTCACAATTGTGAGGTAGCAGTCTACAGACTGTTCGGAGAGAATCGTCCAGATGGACTAATCGTACCCAGATGCTACTACGACCGAGAAATGACGAAAAATGAGCAAGGAATTTTAGTGCTCGATGATCTGTCAGCTGGAGATGTGTCTATCTACGGAATTGGCCTTAACTTGTCTCAAGTTATGCAGGTACACATTTATTGTGTAGGCTGTACATTGTAGTAGCAAAAAAAGACCGCCTGGCCTTTTTACGAGTTTTCCGAATGTCTTCCAATATCATTCTGTCAATTTTCAACCGCATGATAAGTTTTATGTCTGAAATTCGGATCAGTTCATTTCAGAAGGGCAAAACTCGTAATACCTACAGACAGAAAGCTTTAGGGCCATGATTCGGCCAAAACCAACTCTAAACAAACAATACTGATCGTGCCAGAAATCCTTTCATTCTGTTGAAAATTGATGGAATGGCAGCCATTTGAAGTTATTTGGAAGAATCAAAAAGAGGAGTAATTTGGGTTTCTGGAGGGCCAAAATAGGGTTCCGGAACCCTAAGTTGGGTTACTGAAACCCTAAATAGGGTTCTGGAACCCTAAGTTGGGTTTCTGGAGGCCCAAAATAGGGTTCCGGAACGCTAATTTTGGTTTTATAAATCTCTAAAGAAGGTTCCAGAAATGCATTTTAACTGTATGATGTCGAATAAAATGGGGGTTTTTTGCACGTTTCAAAGCAAAATGAACTTTTTTGCACATTTTAAATAAAGAATAAGGTTTTTTGCACGTTTTAAAGCAAAAATATGGTTTTAAACGGTATTTTTGCACTTCAGACAGGACTTTTACCCGATATTTAGTCCTCAAAACCCTGTTTTGAGCCCAAAAAAGGTCGCTGAAACCCACTTTTGGACACCAAAAACAGGTCGCTGGAAGCCTCCTTTGGCCATAGCCCTGAAACCCTATTTCGCATCAGAAAAATTCCCCCACCCCCAGCTACATGTATGACTCCAAGACTTCTCAAAAACGTTATTCGCAAAAAAGCTGCTAGGTCTCTCATTTCTTCAACGTACTATAGAGTGTCTGCATCGGTTTAGATCGCGGAAAATATAGCTGCTTTGCAAGCGTATGGACTGCAAAATCGTGAATGGCGTGACAATCCAAAGATTAAGATTACGTTTGAGTCGATTACTGATGAAAATATGGTCAAAAACATGGCGAAGAGCTTCAAGTATATGTGCGATACTCTGAAAGCCGATCATCCCCAGTACTTTGACCCTATCGCTGATACCTTCATTCCATTGTTCACGTCAGTTGATGATTTGTATCAGATCTACAGACTGAATGAACAACTAAATATTCCTGACATCTTTTGTAATGGAGACATGCATTGTCAGAATATGATGTGGCTGAAAGATGAAAACACGGGAGAGCTCAGCGATAATCTACTCGGAATGCTTGATTGGCAGGTAAGATTGCTGAAAACGTTTTGCCAAATGTTTGGTTCGCTGACTGTTCAGTTGGCCGAAAGTCAGTTCGCCGAATCGAAAAATAATATATCCCTGTAGCTAATTTATGACCTTGGAGAAAGAGAGAGTAATCGAGCAAACGAGGGAGACAGAGAGAGAGAGAGAGAGAGAGAGCGAGAGAGAGTTTGTGCTTTGCAGGTCTGTCACCCAGGCAACATGGCTGAGGACCTGACCCGGTGTCTCACATCGTCGGTGAATGCTGACATTCGGAGAGAGAACTACATAGCCATTCTGAAGCACTACTACGACTGTTTGGAGAAGAAGCTGGGCGCTAAACCACCGTTCACCTTTGATCAAGTGCTCTACTGCTACAAACGCTGCTTCAAGCCAATGGCTGCCACTTCTCTTGGCTTATTCAGTTTCCTACCGAAGCAGCCCGGATCGTTTGGCGAGGAAAAGGTGGAAGAAAGGAAGGACAAGTTCTTAGAGCGAGGCAAAGCTTTGTTTGAGGATATACTTGTATTTGAGGCTGAGCTTTATAGTGGTAGGTAGCTCTGCCAATTATTAGTTGATCAAAGGTCTGTGTAACTGGCCGAACTTATACCTCTGTAATACAGAGACTGTTAGTGTAATTGGGACATGTTTTTGCTAAAACGAAATAATCGTAATGTACAGTAGAGACCTGCACGGGCCGCCTTTTTCACGGCCCCGCCCGGCCTGTCCGGAAAACCCAATTTTTGCGGCCCGGGCCCGGCTGAAATCCTCTAAAAATCCTCTGTAGGGCGACCAGGCCTGGCCCGTGCAGGTCTCTAATGTACAGTGACTTAATTGTCTCTGCACGAGAAAACGGGCCAACAGGCGGGTCAAAAAAAATTCAAAATCGTTTCTGAAAGTTCTAATATCGATATTCTAGGACAGTTTTCGATGTAGAAAACGAATCTGGTATGCAAAATTTCCTAGCTAAATTTGTACTATAGTTATGGTTGGGGAAACCTTTTGAGCCAGACCAAATTATTTTTTCTGAATCATTGAAATTAAATACTTTAAATTAGTCAAAACGGGAACGCTGAATCTCGTGGTGTTCTTCGTTTCAACCAGAACCTTCGAAAAATGCGATTTTTCAGCACTTGAAAATTTCAATCGAGCATATCTCAAAAACTAGGCAAATTCATTCCGAGCTGATTACAGTTCTAAACACTTCGTAACGTAAGCTTTCGATCCATGAAAAAATATTGGGGGGTCATCGATGGTAGACGGCCACTTTATAGCCTCTGAAGTTTGGGTGTCAGTAAAATTCTGCCTATTTTTTACTTTTTCGGTTTTAACCAACACATTCAAATGACTGGTGTTTCGCCTGATGTATTCCTTTTACAAAATGGCTTATACCGTTGAAGAGGGCTTGATTTGTAGTTTAATTTGATGTATTTATGTCAGACAATAGAGCTAGTATACCAGCAAAAAATAGTTTTCTGTTGTCTGATTCCAGAACTATCCGTAATTTTCTGTGCATAATACAAGCGTTTTTGCTAACATCTAGAAAAGATGGGAATTCATTATTCTTTGAACTGCATGCTGTGCTCAGCACGGAAAAATGAGACTACCAAAAGCCGACAGTGGAGAGGCAATGGCTCTACTGTCTTCTGCTGCAATGCAGAGTTTGTAGTCCAGACACCAGTGGAACTGAAGTACCAGTTAGCAAAGCACTTTGATAACCTTGATGCATGAGAGCAGAAGAGACTGGCTGCCTTGTCTGCATCTGTGGTGTAACGGTAGCAACTCTGTCTTCCTTGCACCCAGCGTTAGACACATAGTAGGGATTCGTCCCCGGTGATTGTCTTGGATGTGGCCCTTTATGGGTTCTTTACTGGTCTGTCCAGTGTTTATGTGCGTTGTAATAAACCTTTAACCTGTTCAAGTGGCATTCTGGCGATTCTAGCAGTTGCAGCTCCAAACCAAGTACTCAATCTATGGCATCACATCTTGGAGTCAGAATACTTGCAAGATGTAACCCACAGCAGCAGAACCCTAAAGTGTGACAGTGAAGAGAGAATTGAAAAACCAAACTGCCTTCAAACAGTGTCTACTACCCTTCCCCTTCAAACAGTGTCTAATCAAGCTTTACCAAGTGTACTGCTCTGAGATTGGCTACAAACATGCACTGTGTGAGCGAGTCCTCTACAAGCTTGTGACGGTATTTGCGGCTTCACTGCAGAAAAAAGTGTGACAGGGCTAGACAAAACAACAAGAGATCGGGGTGAAGCTTTCGACTGTTTGTTTACAATCCTGACACAGGTTGAACAGCATGGTGGAAACATTCGCGCAGTGAATGCAATTCAATGTGGGTTGAAACAGTTCAAACGGTTCTTGAAACCTGACTTTCCTGCAAATGTGCGTCAAGGAGGTTTACCTCAATTCAGACTCAAGGAAAATGAAAACGCAGATTATGTTGATTATTGTGGCCAGCGGAAGATCACGCAAAGAGATCTTGCAGCTCATAAAAGGTTTCAGCAAACGACCATATCAAACAGCCCTCAAGAATGCTGAAAACAACGCCCTGGTGTCCCTGTTGAGAAAACAGAGATCATTAGGACCCACTTGCCATAGATCAACCACTTTGCAGAATTTTTTGCCGTATCTTGATGTACAGCATGCTAAATCTGTTGGCGCCAATGAAAAATGTTGTCAAAAGAGTTTCAACATCTGTTAGCATGACATCAGCATGCTCTAACTAACATTTTCAGCTCCTCAGGCAGATCTTCAAGAAGTCCACGAATCTTCGATCTGGCGGCCAGGCTTGGCAACTTAGGTTGTGAAAGATTTGTACTGTTTATAACATAATAATCTGTTTGTCATTGTTTGTGTGTTCTTTGTTACAATAAACTCTTCATTTGGTGCTGAGACATTCGTTTTTGTTGTGTTGTGTGGGCCAACCTCTCTATCGTTCTTCAAGCCATCCAAACTCTACCAAGCCTACTTCTGCGCTCCCACCACTACCACTCTCTACCACCACCACTACCCCTTCCATGTGTCCATGCCACCATTTCCAGAGTCCAAGCACCACCAAGCCCAAGTTCCATGCCCACAAGCCAACCAGTCCAGTGTACAAATGCCTACCCAGTTCTACGCCCGTCCAAGCAGAGTGGTGTCATTCGTTTCCACCATTTGTTTCACAAGCCTCAAGTCCATGAGTTCCATGTATCCTTCAAGCAGAGCCCAAATGAATACAACCCCACCGAATGCCATCTCTCCATTCCCCGTCTCTCCGTTTTCCAACTCTGGTGTGATGAAAGATTTGTACTGTTTATAACATTCACTCATCTAATCTGTTTGTCATTATATGTAGGGCCCGACCGGATACAAATTTCTACCGGATCCGGATCCGGATCCGGATATGCCCATATCCGGCCGGATCCGGATCCGGATATGCCGGATATCATTGATCAGCTTAAAAATTTTTTAGAATGCAATAAACCACATATGTTATGTACATTTTTTGTTCTATAACAGTTGATTCAAAACAACATCTAATAATTGTAGTTCAAACTATGGTTGGATGATATCGGGTTTTTGCGATGCATGTGATATTGCATATATCATGCATGCAAAAATGAGATATGTACATATTTTTTGCATATTTTATCACCGCGGCTAGAAATTGATAACTGGACGCTTTCCAAGCATTTTCGAGTTCGGTCGGAATGTCTATGCAATCTTTAGCATTTATTAGGCATACCTATTTTGCAGATACAGACCTCATCTGGTAAAACAAGGGGAAACACAGTTTGGCATGAAAGTTCAGCTCATTTCGTAATTTTTAGATAAAAATGGTTGACATCACAGACTTTTGGCTAAATTATTGTTTGAATGTTCAAATTTGTTCTTTCTAATGTGGTATACTTTAGCCGACCTTTTGGTAGACCTGTCCTAGTTTTACAAACTAAAAAATTATGAATTTGAAAAATCTCAGTTCAGATTTCCATTCTTTGCGAGTTGAGTTTAGAGTCTCAAGCCATTCATCTCCATTCTGCAACTGAAAAGAGACGCTTTGATTTCTGTAAAGTACAGATTTACAGTATAAACTTGCCTCAATAATAGTTCGTTTTTTTATTTTAGATTATTTATTTTTAATTAAATAAAAATTGGCAAAAACAAGGCGACTATCCTAAACATAGAAATCCAGTCTGCTTGGCTGTTTTGTGATGTTCATTGTATCACATTAGTATTATTATTATTTTTGTTGAGTTTGTTTTGGCCAAGTCCTAGCCTGCTCACCTTCTGTAGCTTCGAGTTATCCCCTTCCGAAATGAACTGACCCGAAATTTCAGATGTCAATTTTTAACGTAAATATTTCAAGAACCCTTCATCGGATCTTTGCCAAATTTTGCAAGTTAGTTAACCCATCTTTATATGGACTTAAGAACCTGAAGAGTTCAGCTTTTTCACAAAACCAGTTAAAATCTGGCGGATTTTTACTTTCAGTCAAGGTGAAAAATTAGCATTGTCAAAAATGAGGGTGTTATCCTTTGCACAGAAATCAGGGTTATATGAAGTACTGGGGTCATGGATTACAATCGCCTCAAGAAATTTCTAACAAGCATTCGGTCGAATGCAATATTTATGTTCAAAATACGTAAAAAATCACGTTTTCTCATCTGCGACTGATATCCGGCATATCCGGCAGGTAATATCCGGATCCGGTACCGGATCCGGATATGGCCATATCCGGCCGGATCCGGATCCGGATCCGGATATCCGGTCGGGCCCTAATTATATGTGTGTTATTTGTTACAAAAAACTCTTCATTTTTGACCATGCTCACATATATCTACAAATTTTTATTCTTCTGAGTGCTCATCACTCAAAGCAAAAACTGCATAATGTGTCTTGTATGGGCCTCCTTGACGTACATGTACAGGAAAGTCAAGTTTCAAGTACCGTTTGAACTGTTTCAACCCACATTGAATTGCACCATGCTGTTCAACCTGTGTCAGAATTGTAAACAAACAGTCAAAGGCTTCAACCCCATCTGTTGTTCTGTTGTCTAGCCCTGTCACACTTTTTTCTGCAGTGAAGCCGCAAATACCGTCACAAGCTGGTAGAGGACTCGCTCACAAGGTGCATGTTTGTAGCCAAACTCAGAGCAGTACACTTGGTAAAGCTTGATTAGATGGATAGTAGACACTGTTTGGAGGCAGTTTGATTTTTCAATTCTCTCTCCACTGTCACACTTTAGGGTTCTGCTGCTGTGGGCTACATCTTGCAAGTATTCTGACTCCAAGATGTGATGTCATAAATGAGTGTTATTCGTTTGGAGCTGCAATTGTTAGAATCGCCACAATGCCACTTGAACAGGTTAAATGTTTATTACAACGCACATAAACACGGGACAGACCAGTAAAGAACCCATAAAGGGCCACATGCAAGACAATCACTGGGGATGAACCCCTACTATGTGTCTAACGCTGGGTGCATGGAAGACAGAGTTGCTACCACTACACCACAGATGCAGACAAGGCAGACAGGTTGCAGCCAGTCTCTTCTGCTCTCGTGCATCAAGGTTATCAAAGTGCTCTGCTAACTGGTACTTCAGTTGCACTGGTGTCTGGACTACAAACTCTGCATTGCAGCAGAAGACAGTAGAGCCATTGCCTCTCCACTGTCGGCTTTTGGTAGTCTCATGTTTTTCGTGCTGAGCACAGCATGCAGTTCAACCCAATACAGAATAATGAATTCCCATCTTTTCAAGATGTTAGCAAAAACGCTTGTATTATGCACAGAAATTTACGGGTAGTTCTGGAATCCGACAACAGAAAACTATTTTTTGCTGGTATACTAGCTCTATTGTCTGACATAAATACATCAAATTAAACTACAAATCAAGCCGTCTTCAACGGCATAAGCCATTTTGTAAAAGGAATACATCAGGCGAAACACCAGTCATTTGAATGTGTTGGTTAAAACCGAAAAAGTAAAAAATAGGCAGAATTTTACTGACACCCAAACTTCAGAGGCTATAAAGTGGCCGTCTACCATCGATGACAGTAGTATGCTAGGGATCACTATAAGCCCCATTGTCATCATTCCATTCTATGTATACATCATACCGTTTGAGAAAAGCTCATTGCGTTAGAAAGCAGTAGAAAGTGTCTCGATCTTTTATAGTGGAGTAGACTTTGCCCACTACATAGTAAACAGAGAAGTTGCCCGCTTTTAGGCTTATCTACTAGCTAGTGTAGCATCACAATAAAGTATACACTCAAAATCAGTTGCAATTTTATACCACCAAATATGTACATCTGTTAACTTATGCCAACTGGTGTAAATTCTACAATTCATTATTTTCATCTCCATCACTCAACTCCCCATCTCCATCACTCAACTCCTCATCTCCACTCTCCTCTCCATTGTCTTCATTGAATGCTTGTTGAATCAATTCATTATTATCACGAAGGAACCGTTTCACCAGAAATTTGCGTTCATCCCAAGCTTTTTCTAGAGCCTCCTCCTTATCGAGGTTTTTCTTCATGTAGTGACGTGATGCATTCAAGACAGCACCATACACGTCATCGTGATTCCGAAAATATGATGCAAATTCCAGTTTTTCCTCCAATGTGTTCTGCAGCTGTTCAAAAAACTCGCTGAACAAGGGATCCTGGAGCAGTCCATCCAAACTCTTAAGATCCATGCTGCCAAATGTTTCTTTGAGTAAAATCTTCCAGTTCATGCCTTCATCACCTTCTTCAGACTCTTCTTCTGACTCATAAGTCATTTCCTCTTCTTCCTCCTCCTCCTCTTCTTCTTCTTCTCCTTCATCATCAGACATTCTTGAGATAGCTGACTCTCTTTCTGAGCTTGATCGTAACTCCTTGGTTATACCATGTTGCCGTCTTTCATGACGCCACCTGTTTGAAGCAGTAGACAGTTGAAGACCACAAATTTGACAGGTACAACAGTCCATTTGGGAATTCTTTGTTAAAGAAAAAGAAATAAATTATTAACTCTTTTGACTGAACCAACTAGGATAATAAACCACTAATTAGACAAAACACTTAATTAATATTAGAAACACATTCCAAACGGGTTTTCAAACAGTCTTGCAGATTTGCTATTTCTTTAAAACTGTGCTAGATCACAAACTTTCCCAAAATCTCAAAGTACTTCTTTGACTGCAAAGGGAAAATCCTTTTAAGAACAAACAAATCTGAGCACAATCTCAGTGAATCACATCAATTTTGGAGATGATCCCAGGATTCTAAAATAGAAATCTAAAGATTCTAGGATGTAGGATTTTAAAAAAGATTATGCAGGATTTTTTTATTTTTCGTTCATTGAATCTCAGGGAATGGCAAGCATATAAACCAGTTTATATGCTTGCCACTATTAAAAGCCTGAGATTCAACGAAACGGTTCCTTCGTGATAATAATGAATTGATTCAACAAGCATTCAATGAAGACAATGGAGAGGAGAGTGGAGATGAGGAGTTGAGTGATGGAGATGGGGAGTTGAGTGATGGAGATGAAAATAATGAATTGTAGAATTTACACCAGTTGGCATAAGTTAACAGATGTACATATTTGGTGGTATAAAATTGCAACTGATTTTGAGTGTATACTTTATTGTGATGCTACACTAGCTAGTAGATAAGCCTAAAAGCGGGCAACTTCTCTGTTTACTATGTAGTGGGCAAAGTCTACTCCACTATAAAAGATCGAGACACTTTCTACTGCTTTCTAACGCAATGAGCTTTTCTCAAACGGTATGATGTATACATAGAATGGAATGATGAAAATGGGGCTTATAGTGATCCCTAGCATACTACTATGACCCCCAATATTTTTTATGGATCGAAAGCTTATGCTACGAAGTGTTTAGAACTGTAAACAGCACCGAATGAATTTGCCTAGTTTTTGAGATATGCTCGATTGAAATTTTCAAGTGCTGAAAAATCGCATTTTTCGAAGGTTCTGGTTGAAACGAAGAACACCACGAGATTCAGCGTTCCCGTTTTGACTAATTTAAAGTATTTAATTTAACTGGTTCAGAAAAAATAATTTGGTCTGGCTCAAAAGGTTTCCCCAACCATAACTATAGTACAGATTTAGCTAGGATATTTTGCATACCAGATTCGTTTTCTACATCGAAAACTGTCCTAGAATATCGATATTAGAACTTTCAGAAACAATTTTGAATTTTTTTTGACCCGCCAGTGTATCACTTTTGGCCCGTTTTCTCGTGCAGAGACAATTAAGCACAAACAAAAAGGTACAGCGCACACTGGCAATACCTACCAGAGTTCGCCACCTATAAGACCGCTCCGGTTATAAGACCTGGGTCTTATAACTGGGTTTCTTTTCCGATTGTAAGACCCGGGTCTTATAGCAAATGGTCAGAAAGCAGGGTCTGTCAGGGGGCATTTTCCAGTTATATGACCTGGGTCTAAGCAGAGCTGTTTGTTTTCCGGAAAAAAAAACTCAAGCCGGTCTTTTTTCGTTTTTTTTTTCAGTTTTTTCGTTTTTTTTTCCAAAAGTTATTTTCCAAGATGACAGAAAAAAATTTTTAACAATCGCTTTTTTTTGCAGAATTCAACGAAATAGCATGAGTTTTATTACGAAATGCACTAATTTCATCTGTTAGAGTAGTCATTTGATTTTAAAACAACAAAAATACAATAATAAAGTTGCGTAAAAACTGTACCAGTATTTTTTGCCAAAAACAGCTAAGTTATGCCAGGAAAATGCTTGTAAGGCTTCTATTAACGTAAATTCAAAGCATTTGAAGCGAATTTAACCAGTTATTGTGCCTATTTCGTTTAAAAACTTGCTTGAGTTTTTTCCGCATTTTAGTTTTTTTCCGAGCCCCTAGGAAAAAAAGCCGGTTAAAAATACCGAGGAAAAAACCTACCCAACAGCCCTGGGTCTAAGCTCAGAATAGTGTGTTTTGTGTATATTTTTGCAAGATAACTAATGAATATGGAGTTTTTGAACTCAGGTCATTCAATAATCGTTCTAAAACCTGCGTAATCTTGGTAAAATTCTTGATTTGATACGTTTAGATAGCTGTTGTGTGTGAGCATATTGGAGCTGCTAAGTTGCCTAAGTTTTTAAAATCAGTTTATTTCATGCTTTTCAAAGTCCAAAGTCCGCAATGGCAAGTAGATTGCTTTTCAAAATCAAAAGTCCGCAATGGCAAATAGATAAATAAATTGCTACTAGGGCCCGACCGGATACAAATTTCTACCGGATCCGGATCCGGATACGCCCACATCCGGCCGGATCCGGATCCGGATATGCCGGATATCATTGATCAACTTAAAAATTTTTTAGAATGCAATAAACCACATACATATATACATTTCTTTGTTCTATAACTGTTGATTCAAAACAACATCTAATAATTGTAGTTCAAACTATGGTTGGATAATATCGGGTTTTTGCGATGCATGTGATATTGCATATATCATATGTATGCAAAAATGAGATATGTACATATTTTTTGCATATTTGCATATTTTATCACCGCGGCTAGAAATTGATAACTGGACGCTTTCCAAGCATTTTCGAGTTTGGTCGGAATGTCTATGCAATCTTTAGCATTTATTAGGCATACCTATTTTACAGATACAGACCTCATCTGAAAAAAAACAGAAGGGGAAACACAGTTTGGCATGAAAGTTCAGCTCATTTCGTAATTTTTAGATAAAAATGGTTGACATCACAGACTTTTGGCTAAATTATTGTTTGCATGTTCTAATGTGGTATACTTAGCCGACCTTTTGGTAGACCTGTCCTAGTTTTACAAACTAAAAAATTATGAATTTGAAAAATTTTAGTTGAGATTTCCATTCTTTGCGAGTTGAGTTTAGAGTCTCAACTCAAGCCATTCATCTCCATTCTGCAATTGAAAAGAGACACTTTGATCTCTGTAAAGTACAAATTTACAGTATAAACTTGCCTCAATAATAGTTCGTTTTTTATTTTAGATTTTTTATTTTTAATTAAATGAAAAATTAGCAAAAACAAGGCGACTATCCTAAACATAGGTGATTTTTACTTTCAGTCAGGGTGAAAAATTAGCATTGTCAAAAATGAGGGTCCTTTGCACAGAAATCAGGGTTATACGAACTACTGGGGTCATGGATTACAATCGCCTCAAGAAATTTCTAACAAGCATTCGGTCGAATGCAATATTTATGTTCAAAATACGTAAAAATCACGTTTTCTCATCTGTGACTGATATCCGGCATATCCGGCAGGTAATATCCGGATCCGGTACCGGATCCGGATATGGCCATATCCGGCCGGATCCGGATCCGGATCCGGATATCCGGTCGGGCCCTAATTGCTACCAAACCTTAGCTGTCTTGCACACACTGACAGAAATGGGAAGGGTTGTTGTTAAGGAGGCTGCCGAACCTTGTGTCTCTTCCTGCTCTATATACCAGTTGGCTACTGCTTGTCCGAAAGGACAACAATCTAGACCATAGATTTTCTTTTGCCACCCATTCTAGCCTGCTCGAAAGCCAAGAAAGCCATAGGTGTATTTTCAGAAATTTTAGGAACTTTGCGCCTTGTTCAGTGCTTGCTTTTGTTTACTTTAATTGCATTCATAGTGCTTTGCTTTATGGGCTTTAGGTGGCCGTTTGCGCACTGTCACCAAGCTAAGCGAGTTTGAATCATTCTGTCGTTCCAATGATTTCATTGAACTGGTTGTGAGTGGTCGGTCGTTTTATGACTGTTATGTTCTCTGTTCTCGCAAGTTTACCCTAGTGGGTGGTTTATGCGAGTAAACTTGACTTGACTTCAGAACAAGTTAAAACAACAACTCGATTGAATGAAAAGCTCCAATAAGATCGTCGAGTGTGAGGAGCTGTCGGAAAGGAATGCAGCTTAAACAAATTCTATTACTGACGTCACCACTGACTTCGGTGCCCATAAATAACCTTCTCCCTGGCCAAAGAAATGAGGAAGTGCCAGAATTTGAGCCATGCATGTAGTTGGGGGGAATGGGGTTATTTCCCCCCCAGGCCCGATTTTTGGAGAAAATCCCCCCCCCCCCCAGCCGGATTCTGGGGGGCGGGGAATTTTTTGAAACCGTATTTTGGGTTTCCAAACCTGCAAGCAGGGTTCCAAAAGCCCTGGTTGTTCCAAAAGCCCTGGTTAGGGTTACTGAAACCCTAAATAGGGTTCTGGAACCCTAATTAGCGTTTCGGTAACCCAAATTAGGGTTCCGGAACTGTATTTACGGTTTCAGTAACCGAAATTAGGGTTTCGGAACCGTAATTAGCGTTTCAAAATCTCTAAAGAAGGTTCCAGAAATGCATTTTAACTGTATTATGTCGAATAAAATGGGTTTTTGCTCGTTTTAAACCAAAATTAGCTTTTTTGCCACATTTTTAATTAAAAACATGGTTTTTTTGCACGTTTTAAAGCAAAAATAGGGTTTTAAACGATATTTTTGCACTTCAGACAGGATTTTTACCCGATTTTTAGTCCTCAAAACCCTGTTTTGAGCCCAAAAAAGGTCGCTGAAACCCACTTTTGGACACCAAAAAATGGTCGCTGAAACCCCCTTTGAGCATACCCCTGAAACCCTATTTTGGATCAGAAAAATTCCCCCCCCCCGAGCCGAAAACCCAGCTACATGTATGATTTGAGCATTAGGAAAGACCGGCGCAGCTTTTCCAATTGTAATGCAAGTGGCAATATTGGTCTGCAGCACAGCTGAGAAGCACCTGTTTCTCCGTTTTGTAGACTGGAGGAGGCTGGCCTAGCCGGCTCCGCAACCCAATTTATTATTGACAAGAGTAGTAAGCCGCGGTCCACTGGAGGGGGTGACGTCACAACGTCACCCCCTCCAGTCCGGCTTATATCTAGACTCCGCCCCCTCGGAAATTGCGGGAAAAACTTTTGCTTGGGTGGGGTTCGATCCTTCTACCTTCTGCTTCAGAGTCCAGCGCTCTACCATCTGAGCCACACTATCAGTTAGAGTTGAATGTCTAAAAGGTCTAGATATGTGTTGATGTTTGCCCCTCCTTCTCTGTCCCTCCAGCTCTGCCCCTCCTACTCTGCTCCTCCAGCTCTGCCCCTCCAGCTCTGTCCCTCCACCACTGCCCCTCCAGCTCTGTCCCTCCACCACTGCCCCTCCAGCTCTGTCCCTCCTGCTCTGCCCCTCCTACTCTGCTCCTCCAGCTCTGCCCCTCCAGCTCTGTCCCTCCACCACTGCCCCTCCAGCTCTGTCCCTCCACCACTGCCCCTCCTTCTCTGTCCCTCCAGCTCTGCCCCTCCTACTCTGCTCCTCCAGCTCTGCCCCTCCAGCTCTGTCCCTCCACCACTGCCCCTCCAGCTCTGTCCCTCCACCACTGCCCCTCCTTCTCTGTCCCTCCAGCTCTGCCCCTCCTACTCTGCTCCTCCAGCTCTGCCCCTCCAGCTCTGTCCCTCCACCACTGCCCCTCCAGCTCTGTCCCTCCACCACTGCCCCTCCAGCTCTGTCCCTCCTGCTCTGCCCCTCCAGCACTGCCCCTCCAGCTCTGTCCCTCCTGCTCTGCCCCTCCAGCTCTGACACACTCTTCTCCATTGTTTCAAAACCTGGAGTGGGAGTTTCGGAAAATTGATTTTTTTTTGTTTCTCAGAGTTTCAGGAAATTTGGTTGTGAAATTTTGTTGGGAA